>RJWM01023178.1:0-32552 GCA_004363535.1 Dasyprocta punctata
GAGCCCTAGGGGTGAGAGTGGAAGATTTTCAGATAACTGGCCCAGGTTCCCAGGTGGCTGCTCCACCCCCACACACTGTGTCAGACATCAGGGAGCCGAAGTGGGCTGGGGAAAGGCAGCAGACAGCTCTGTAACAGTACACCCAGTGGTAACCATCAGATATCCACAATCAGCACTGGCTAGAAGAACCAGTCTAACCTTAAGAAATTACAGACAACTCAAGGAATACCAAAACCCCTGGTACACACTTGTCCAGAACTATCCAGGAATATTTCAAGACAAAGAAGCAAAAGGCAGTCTCTGGCATCCAATCCAAGAAGAGCAAACCCAGGAGAAGCAAATGCAGAAGAGGTCGGGAGTCCCACAACTAAAGTCTCTGAGGTGATGACAATTGAAGTAAAGAAACAACTTCATGAGGCTACAAAAGATATTAGAACAGAAATACTAACTTAACTAAAAGAAGAAATGAAAAACATAATAAAAGAATTGCTAGGCATCTCCAAAGGAGACATAGATAAAAAAAATGGAGCATAGGAAAATGAGGGAAACCTGGAATGAACAATACAAAAAAGATTTAGAATACATGAAACAGATTCATAGAGATTACCAGGAAATCAAAAACTCTAATGAAAGTTGGCAAAACCACCTGAAGGAAACTAAAGATAGACTTTCAAACCTTGAAGACAGGTTTGCAGCTTGTGATCATGAAAGGAAAGATCTCTTAAAAATAACAAGGAACCTGGAAGTAACAATACAACGGCTGCAAGACAATCCAAAGAAGCATGTGAGTGAAAAAGCAGGGGTCAATACAAATCAAATTAAAAGCCTATTTACAGAAATAATTTCAGAAAACTTTCCAAGCATGGGAACAGGAAGTGACTTTCAGATGAATGAAGCATACAGAACTCCAGCTAAATATAACCAAAATAAATCTATACCCAGACATATAATAATCAAGTTCCCAGAAATTCAACACAAAAACAGAATATTAAAAGTTATTAGAGAAAAAACCCAGATCACCTACAAAGGAAAACCCATCAGAATCATGACAGACTTAACACAAACCATCAGGTCCAGAAGAGCTTGGAGTGAAGTATTTCAAGCCCTAAAAGAAAACAACTTCCAACCCAGATTGATGTACCCTGCAAAACTATCCTTCAAAGTCAACGGAGAAACAAGATACTTCCGCAACAAAGAACAACTAAAGGAATTTATAACAACCAAGCCAACCCTACAAAGAATACTGAAGGACATTTTAGAGAGAGATAAAAAGTCCACAGCTCCAGAATCAGTGGCAGAGGGATATCACTGAGCAGGGCAGAAAATTGAATAATCCATCATCGGAATTTGAGTCCAGTATTGTTTTCTTTTTTTTTTTAGTATTGTTTTCAATAAGCTGTTTAGTTTGATCTTATTCTATCTCGAACTGCCTAATTTCATTATATATGATGACATAGACAGCTATTCTAAAGATAAAATATATTAGGGAAGCTTTTATTGATATTTGATCACCTTGTTTTGAAACCCTGTACTGCTTTCATTGTTCTGTTTTGAGTCATTTTAACCTATTTTGGTTTGTTTGATTGTATTATAACTGATGATATAGGCAACTGCTTAGAAGATAATATGAGGTATTATAGAAATCAATGTTGCATTACTATGTATTGCTTTCATTGTTTTATTTTTTATTGGTTTTATTCTGTACTATTTTGTTTGATTATATTAGGCTCGATGGTATGGGCAGATAACAAGAGGTATTACAAGGGGAAAGGAAGAAAGAAGGAAGGGAAAAGGAAAAAGACAGATTTATATGTGGGTATACATAAGATGGTTTAAATGACTATACTACTAAATGCATTAACTATGGAGAGAGAACAGTTGATATTCATATGATTAGATCAATTTTACATGTCTATATCTGCTAATCTGAACAACCCTTTGAAGGTAATGATATGCAATCTTACAACTACTGTCAAATTCCAATCATCTCATTTTGTAAACCTATAATGTTATCATATCAGATTTGTTGTTTGTCTCTTTTGCTTTTTGTTTCTCTTTTCTGTGTCCATTTTCTCTTAAATAAAAAAATGAATAAGAACTATCTATTATTATAATGGTAATAGGTGTATAGACATCACTGAGATTCTGGTTTGGTAATAATGGTCATTCTCCCCTCGAAAGTATAAATTCTCTACACACAAAGCCATCTTTTCTTTGAATTCTAAATTTACACTATGGGTGAAGAATCTGGCTCTGGTAAAACTATTTGTTTTTGCAGTTGCAAAACACACTCCAATATATAGCTGGTTGATCTGCCATGATGCCCCCCAAATCTTTAAATTTGTCATAGTAATGTGTATAAATGGCTGTGTGTGTCATATGTCCACCTGATTTACAGTTTCTAGACCTTAGCTTATAAACTAGTAGCTAAACAAGAATCCTGCTGTTATAGAATTTAGAGCTATAAAAATCCTTAAAGTTTATATATTCAAACCTCCTCCACTCTACCTCCTACTATTCCCTTATATGAAGAGTCAATGGAGGCCTTGCATTATTTTTCTATTGCTGCTGTAAAATTTTACTACAAACTTAGCGGCTTAAAACAGCAATAGCTTAATTATTTCACACCTCTGTAGGTAAGTAATCTACATAAGTTCAACTGGGAATTGTGCTCAGGGTCTCAAAAATCCAAAGCAAAGTGTAGATACCAGCCATCCTAGGAGCTTATCTATAGTGGCTCTGGTAGAGAATCCACTTCTGGATTCATTCATGTTACTGGAAGAATTTCATTCTATGAGGTTAGAACCGAGGTCTCATTTCCTTGCTGGTTGTTGACTGGAAGTTGTCCTCAACTCCTAGAAGTCACCAGCTCATAGCTCATTAATCTTCGGAGCCAATAATGGTGTTTTGGTTATTTCTTGTGCTTTAAATCATTATGACTTGCCCTTCTGCATTCCTCTGCCATTTAGGGCTCATGTGATTAAATTAGATAATCTAAGATAATATATGTATTTTAAATCCAACTGATTAGCAACTTTAATTACATCCACAAAATCTCTTTTGCTAGTTAAGGCAACATTTTTACAGTCCAAGAGATTAAAGTGTGGAAACTCTTTAGGGGCCATTTTTCTCCTTATCACAGGCTTCAAAACCATATGATTTGTCTGAGATCCTGTGGTCATTACATTAGTAGCAAGAACACATTCCAGTATACCATGCATTGCCTCTTGGTCACATATACTTTCTGCTCATGTTGGTGCTTTGGCAGCCAACATTTTAATGACTGTAAATAGGACTCAGTGTTAATAAAATTGTCTTGCAATTTACCTTTAGTTGTAGCTCAAAATTGATGGTGATGAACCTGCTAAAGAAGCTAAATGCAGCATCTCGATCATGTCCAGGACTATGAATCTTATTAAAAAAAAATGGACATGAATACTATTCTGTAGAAATACAACTCAACTTGGAATAAAATATTGTATTTTCCAATACCTTTCCAGAAATAATACCTAAAGTCTACTGAAAGCTTATTCTGTGCCAGGGATTTTGCATGAATTAATTTATCAAATCCTCAGGCAACCTCAAGAGGTACATACTATTAATAGATAGTGAACAGAAGCATATACAGTTTAAACTATTTGCCTGAGGCTAAGCACTTGAAAGTTGGAGGAACAAGGACTTGAACCAATGTAATCTGACTCTGAACTCCACATTAACCATTATCTAAATTATGTGAACTTGTTTAAACCAGCAGTTAGCTAGGCATGGTGGCATACACCTGTAATTCCATCCACTTGGAACCTGAGGCAAGAGATAGCAAGCTTGAAGCCAGTCTGGGCTACTTGTGAGGATTCTGTTTCAACATGAAAAATAAAATAAAGTAAAATAAAATGGACTGGGAATGTAGCTCAGCACAAAGCCCTGAGTACAATCTCCAGTACATTAAAACAATGACAACACTCTCCAAAAATTAGCATATTGAGCTCATTTATTTTCTAAAAACAAAAACAAACATTGAATCAATGTAAGAACATCCAGGGACTGTCTACCTGTAATTCTAGTCACTCCGGAGGCTGAGTAAAATAGGAAGATCGTAAATTTGAGACCAGTCTGGGCAATTTAACAACACCCTATCTCAAAATAAAAAGGCTGGGATGCAGCTCTGTGGTAGACTACCCTGAATACAACCCTTAGTACCATAAAAAGAGGATGGGAGACAAGAAAGAATAAATTCATAGCAGTGCTGAAGAATAGGAAAATATATGATGTGGTTGAAATACAGTGAATACTTAACCTTTAAAATAATTTATTAGAGCAAAAGACACATTATCATTAATCTCATTCAAAATACTCCTCTTTTCTTTGAACACACTTATCCTATCGTTGTCACTTTCTGAAGCAGTTTGGAAAGTCCTCTTTCATGTGTGCGTTTTTAATTGCATTGCTGTGGTTGCTTCCGTGTCTAGAATCAATACAAAATGTCAACTTTTTATGGCCTTTTGGGCTTTGAGGAAGAGCCAGAAATTGCACACCACCATGTCCAGTGAATAAGATATATGGAGACACATCATAATGTTTTTACAAGCCTGGATTTCTGTTAATGACCCTCTACAGCAGCATTCACCATACTCACACACTCATGAAAAAGGACTTCCAGAACTGCTTCAGAAAGTGGCAAGAACAATAGAATAAGTGTATTCAAATGGAGGGGAAATATTGTGAGGGGGATTAATGTCAATGTGTCTTTTACTACAATAAATTTTTAAAATTTAAACATTCATGGTATATTTTGATCACACCTCAAATATTTCCAGTGGTCAGAAACTTTGAAGGATTTCTGAAAGTAAGAGCAAATGGAATCAAACTGAAGGAAAATCAAAAATGTCAATGCCAAAACCCAATAGAAACAAAAAAGTAGACTATTGAATAAATAGCTAGCCTCCCCTCATATAGCCTAGAAAAACCCACAAATTCAGAAATTATAGGGGATAGGAACTATATGGCTATACAGGAACTGCAGAAACTAATCCAGTTCCCTGTTATGTGCCCAAAGAATAGAGGCTACTGATATCTGACCCCAGGCTTTTCCATTAAAAAACATCCTAAGTGATATAAGGGATCAGTTATGGGGACCTTCTAGCTTGAGCATAAGAGAGGCAGGGAGAGTGCAGACAAAAGGAAAGGGGTAAGGAAGAGGAAAAAGTCAATCAGCATAGTAGTGAAAAATCCTCATCTGGTAAAAGAACACATTTTCTATTTCCCATACCAAAGTAGAGGTGGAGGTTGTTGTCCCTAGCTAGTGTCCCATGGTAAGAGTTAATTTCTAGATATGTCCTCCCAATGAATATGTTTCTTAGTATTCGATCTCTTGTATAGTCCTTTCCCCCTCGAATATGAACTGGCTCAGTGACTTGCATTGACAGTGCATGACTTATAATGCTAAGGCATTAGAAAGCTGGCAGTTTCTGCCTGGTCTCTTGGAACTCTGGGTGAAGCTAACCATCATGTAAACAAATCTGACTACCCTTGAGGGCATCATGCTGTGAGGAATTCTAAGCTAGTCACATAAAGAAATAGATACCTGGGTAACCTCCAGCCATTTCAGCCATTCTCAGCCTAGGCAAGAGGCCTATAAGTGAAGAAAACATTAGTTGTTCAGTCCAGCCAGGCCTTTAAAGGTAGTAAATTTGGAGTCTGAAGTTTTTTAAGCAGAGTTCTTAATTATATAATTAAGTGATCATGATGATGTTGACATAAATTTATTGAATTTAAATTGTGTCTATGAAACTCTATTAAGTGAAACAGCAGATTACAAAAAGGTGTATATGGCATTGCCATGTTTTCTCTTTAGTTAAATCATATATAACTGTGGGACAATATCAAAGTGAGAAATGATACGGGAACAAGGTGTGTATACAGTTCTGTGCTATTTTGTCACATATTTTGATTGATTTAATCATTGTTGTAATCAAAATACACAACTGTCCAATCACCACAGAAATACTCTTCATGATAGTCATTTATTTCCCTTCCAACACCATCCTTCTCTCTGCCATCCTTAATCCTTGGCAACTAATAATCTGTTCTCCATTTATACAATTTATTTTGAGAATGTCACATGAGGGCTGGGGATTTATCTCAAGGTTGTGAGTTCAATCTCTGGGACCAAAAAAAAAAATAGAATGTCACATAAATGGATGTATAAAATATGTGACCTTTTGGGAACAGCTTTCTTCACTTAGGATCCCCATCAAATTTTAACATCTCTATAGGGTGACAGATTGGGGAGAATATTGCAATACATATACCAGATAAAGTTTATTCTAGCACTGTACATATATTAAAACATTTAATCCTCACAGCAATCTTATGGGGTCGATACTTTAATATTTCCATTTTAAAGATAAGGAAACTGAGGCATAAAAAAAAGCTAAAAATTTGCCTAAAGTCACACAGCGACTTGATAGGGGAGCAAAGAATCAAATCCAAGCAACACATTCATAACCATAGCACTGAAAAAATAAAAAGCTAATGCTTAACAAGTATGTAACCATGGGTCTTACCTTCTACACTTTTTATATGTATTCCTGACAATAACTCTATAAAGTAGTCAATATCATCACTCATGCTACAGATGAATAAAAGGACAGATGAGGAAAGTGAAAGTCAAGCAGCCTGATGGCTAGTAAGGATAATGTTGGAAACCAGACCTTCTTCCCTACAGTTGACATTCCCTCCCTAGCAAAATACTACTTCTACTCTATGTTACTTTAAATTACAAAGTGAATTTTCTCAGTTGTACACTCTTTTTAGCTTTCTGAATCCTTCTCTCCATATAGGATTCATTTCCTCTGCCTTTAGTATGCATGGATCTCCCCACTGGTGGTAGTGAAATTTGATTTTCCTAGTTGATCCCTCTACCATTTTCTCTTTTTTTCCAATTCACTACCAAAACATCTACAATGGTGACTTACAATAACTACCTGTACTTCCTAACATTCAGTTATCCCTTACATTTCTCCCATCTGTCCCATATTCTTCTCTAAAAGAATGGTACAATTTATTCTTGGAATCCATGGCCAATTGGTTCTTAGGGCCTCCTGTTGATATCAAAATCTGAAGATGTTCAAGTCCCTTATATAAAATGACATGGTACTTGTATACATCCCACATAAATCCTCCTATATACTCTAAATAATCTTTAATTATGTATAAGCCCTAATACCATGTAAATAATTTTTATTGTCTATTGTTTCAGGAGTAATAACAAGAATCAAATCTGTACATGTTCAATATAGACACAATTTTTTCAAACATTTTTGGTATACTTTTGGTTGAATCTATGTAAGTCATGGATACAAAGGGTCAACTGTATAGCATTGAAATTAAGAGTACAGGATCTGAAGCTGACCAGCCTGGCTGCAGATATTTGCCCCACAACTTACTAGCTCTGTAAACTAAGGCAAATTTCTTACTCTCTTCATCTGTGTGATGTAGAAAATGTTAATGGTACCTACATCACAGTGTCTCTTTGAATGGTTAAATAATATAGTAAGCTAAAAAAAAAGCTTCAGAATACTACCTGGCACAAAGTAAACATTCAATAAATGATAGTTTTATAAAAAAAATAATGAAAGTTACTACCAAGCCCAATATTTTCTCAATTTTTATCCTTCTTTACAGTTCAAATACAATCTACACATGTATTCTATATTTACTACCAGCCTTTCCAGGGCACTGCATCATCTTGTGCCACTTGCAACCTGTGTATTTTCTTCACCTGCCTGCCTGTGTACCCTCCTCCACACCCATAACCAGTTAGAAATCCTTTGATTCTTCCTTTAAAAGGCCTTTCACTTCTATCATTTCCTTCCATTTTCCATTCTAGAATCTCTGGTTTCATTGTGGAAATTTAAAAAATAAAACTAAAAAAAGATAGATCCTAAAAATAATGAAAAACTGGCAAGTTAGTTACTAAGATGGCTGAAAAAACCTCAAGAGGCAGTTAGCTAACTCAGTAAATGCATAAACATACACACGCTCGCGCACACACACACACACAAGAACTTGACTAGTAAAGAATAGGGTGAACGAACCCAGATGAATGGAACATTTGCAAAAGCCCTGAGGCAGGAAAATGTTTATAATATTCCAGAATCTGAAAGACAGTAGGAGTTGGATAAGAGGTAAGTGGCATAAGATGAATAATAGCAGTTGTCAGAGCCAATGCCACAGGACTGGGTAGCTGAAGAAAGGACTTGGGGGTCATACTCTAAATGTAGTGGAAAACTACAGAAATATTATGTTACAGAATGATTTATCATTGTTTGTTTACTTATGTATTTTAGTGGTACTGGGGATTAAATCCAGGGTCTTTGTGTTGAGCTATATTTCCAGTCCTTTTTGAATTTTTAAAAATTGAGATGGTGTCTTGATAAGTACCTAAGTTGCCCAGGCAATGATCAAACTTGTAATTTTCTTGCCTCAGCCTCCTGGAAGACTGAGATTATAGGTGTGCATCACCTTGCCCAGCTTATGTTTTAAAAATATTATCCAGTTGATGAGTAAAGAAGAGATAAGTAAGGAAGCAGTAGAAGCATAAAGACTAGCTGAGAAGCTACTGTAACTATCCAGGCCAGGACAGAATGTCTGGGTCTGTATAAAAATATGATTATTTGTAATAGGAATATAGTATGGGCTTTATTATTTTCTGTGTGACCTTGAGCAAGTTATTTTACTTTTCCATCCTTTGATGGTCTCATCTGTAAACTGAAATATTATTAATAAATTCTGCATAGGATTGCGAGAATTAGCTTAGATAAGGCACATAAAGGGCTTGGTGTAGTACATGGCAAATACAAAGCCCTGAAAAAAGATTTGTTCTGATACTGTTTCATATTTATCTTTGCATCTCTCTCAGTGCCTAATGTAACGCATGTCTTCCTGGTGGTCAATAAAAACATATCATCTATATATACATACATATATATATATATGCAAATGCAAAACATGTAGGCGAGAGGTGGTATAGTTTTGTCTTCATAAATCATCCACTAATTTGGCCCTGTATGGTAATACAAAAATATTTTAATTGTGCTTGTTTTATAATTATGAGCCACTCTTTTTTTTTTGTCTTTTTGAGACAGAGTCTCACTATGCAGGTCAGGCTGGCCTTGAGCTCACTTTGTAGACCAGGCTGGTCTCAAATTTGCAGCGATCCTCCTGCCTCAGCCTCCCTAGTGCTGGTATTACAGGTTTGCACCACCACACCCAGCAAACCACTCTTTCTTATTAGGCAGTAAACTCCTCGACACCAGGGATTATATATTATTTAATTTCTGTGTTTTCAATACCTAGTAACAAAATGACTAGTACATTATAGAAATTCAAATGTGAAATAATGAATTTCTACTGATATCAAAGTAGTTCAAGTTTTAACACTTCATATTTGAGCTAATTGAAACAACTCTTAATTGATTTCCTTAACTGTAAACTTGTTAATCTCAATTTTTTGCATATTGTTGCCATTAGTGTGTCACCATACTGTTGAAAACCTTCAGTGGGTCTCTATTTGCCCACATCATAAAGTCTTTTAACCTAATGTTTAAGGATTTTTATAAATGACTCAAATTCATTTCTCTGGTTTGCATTTATTACTTTCTATATAAAACTTATGCTATAGATTCTCTGACCTATTAATCATCATATTCTGAATAGATCATGTTGTCCCCATATCTACTTATGCTATTGCCCTTACTAAAAATGCCCTAACTCCTCCTTTCCATTTATCTAAATTCTACCTCACTTTCACAGCTCAGTTCAAGTCTCATTATTTTTTCCTTTTTTCTTTTTTCTTTTCTTTCTTTTTTTTTTCTGATGTTTTTGAGACAGGGTATCACTATGCTGTTCAGGTTGGCCTCCAACTCACTTTGTGTAGCCCAAGCTGGCCTTGAAATCATAGTGATCCTCCTGCCTCAGCCTCCCAAGTGCTGGGATTATAGGTATGCACCATCACACCCAACCAAGTCTCATTTTTAAAGAAGGATTTCTGATGTTTCCATTTGTTTGTCCTGTGTCATTGTATATTGGAAGTATGTAACTTTTTAAATATTTATTTATTTATATATTGATTGGTTGATTGATTGATACTGAGGATACATCCTACACCCTCACCTCTTTGATTTCCAAAGTAACAATGCTCAGAGGTGGTACCTTTGGGAAGTGACTGGATCATGAATGCATCTAACTTCATCAATGGGTTAATCCATTAATGAATTCATAGATTAATGGGCTATTAGGAAGTGGTGGAATCTTTAGAAAGTGAGGTCCAAAGGTATATTTTGTCCCCAGTCCCTTCTTCTCTTTCTTTGCTTTCTGGTTGTCATGTGGTAAGCAGGTTTGCTCTACCATGTGCTCCCTGCCATGAAGTTCTGTTTCACAACAGTCCCAGAAAGAACAG
Source organism: Dasyprocta punctata (assembly GCA_004363535.1). NCBI lineage: Eukaryota > Metazoa > Chordata > Mammalia > Rodentia > Dasyproctidae > Dasyprocta > Dasyprocta punctata. The sequence goes on from RJWM01023178.1 coordinate 10,460, forward strand.
AGCCAAGTGGTTATGGATCAAAACCTCTAAAACTGTGAGCCAAAATAAACTTTTTCTCCTTTAAGTAAATTTCTCTCAGGCATTTTGTCATGAAGACCGATCTTCCTGCCAGGAATTCCTACTCGTTTACTTTTGCAAATCTTAGCCATTTCTAAGTTCTCACCTTTTCCATAAAACATTCTGTGATCAAAATAGCTCACAGCAATCTTTCACTCTTTTCTAAATTTACATAGATTTATTGCCTATATATGCCATTCTCATATCCTGCATTTTACTGTCAGTTGAAAATCAAACATATATATGCTTAATTTACTATAGTAAACTGTAAATTCATTAAAGGAATGTCTCTCATTTTTTAAATCTACAGTCAGAGCCCAAACATGTTTTACTAAGCATAATTTATGTTGATAAAATGAATTTCAGTGTACCAAATACGCTAAGGAAAATTGATCTGTTTCCAGAGCAATCAACCTTTAAAAACAATCCCAACTCTTCTTCCCAAACATCCTAAAAACCAAGTCCCTCAAGGAAAAAAAGACATAGACCATCTATATCAACAAAACATACGGAAGATACAAAACTTGGGTGTATTTTCCTTGACACCTTAATTTCCTACATAATGGAACTATGATTCCTAATTTTAAAAAACATGAATAAATGCTCAACAACGCTGACCATTAGAGAAACACAAGCTTAAACAATACTAAGATTTCATTTTACCCCAGAAAAAATGACCATCATCAAGAAATCAGATAATAACAAATGCTGGTGAGGGCCACTATGGAAATCAATATGAAAATTTCTCAAAAAACTAAAAATAGAAATTCTATTTTCCCCAGCTACCTCCCTTCTAGGTAGCATACCCAAAAAGTTAAACACATCATATTACAGTGATACATGTATACACATGTTTATATCACCATAATTCATATCTAAATCTTGGAAGCAGCCTATATGTCCATGAACAAATGAATGGATAAAGAAAACATGATATTTATGTACAGTGAAATACTGAGTCCTTTGCAGAAAAATGGATGCACCTTGAGATCAAAATATTAAACTAAAATAAAACAGATATACAAACTTAAATATCACATGGTATTTCTTATATGAGAAACCCAAAGTACAAATAAAGAGCAAAATAAAAGATAATAGGATGTAGGGACTTAGATCTTTCTCAAAAGGGAAAGGGATCATGAGATGGAGATAGGCGAGAGGGAAGAGAGGAAAAGTGGATAAAAAATGAATTAAGATGTACATATACCAACTCCCCCCAAGGAATGTAAACATTATCTAGTACAAACATGTACTAATAAGTAAAATGATTTGAAAAAGAAATACTGGATGATTTACCAATACATTTTATGGATATTTGACCTGAAACAAAAGAGGAGATGAAAGACCTAGTGTGACAACTCTTTGAAATAATCAGCTTAGATAGTGGCTGTCCATGGGAGTAACTGTATGAACATCATTAACTAAAATCTCAGAGGCCATTGGATAGTTGCTTTATTTCTTAGTAAGCAATGATAATCCTTTAGGTATACCCCAGAAGGAAATGTTTTGAAGAATTATTTTACATTTTTTAATATTTTAATGTAATACACATAATAATTATTAAAGAAAGTATTTAAAAGTACTCTTCTTATTTCTATGAAAAATAAAGCAAAATAGTTGGGAACATAATGTCAAGTGAAATAAGTCACACAAGTTTAAATATCACATGGTTTCTCTTATATGAAAAACTCAAAATATATACACATAAATAAAGACTAAAATAGAGAAATAAGAAGTAGGGAGATTCAAATAATTTCCCAAATTATTCTACAAAAACATTTCAATATATGCTAATTTGTTTCATATATACTACTAGTCTTTCTTGGCTCGCTGAAAAGAAAAGTTTTGTGCTATTAACTGTTTCTTTGTTGCATGGGGAGTCATTTTTTTCCTAACATGTACTATGAACAACATTTTGGCTATTCTTCTACACCTGTATTAACTATTGTTATTCTCTTATTATTTTGTGATGAAAATAGTATTTTTTTTTATTTAAGGGATAATGGACACAGAAAAGAGAAACAAAAAGCAAAAGAGACAAACAACATATCCGATACGATAACATTATAGGTTTACAAAATGAGATGGTTGGAACTTGACAGTAGTTGTAATATTACATATCGTTGTCCTCAAAGGGGTTGTTCAGATTAATAGATATATATATGCAAAATTGATCTAATCTTTTGAGTATTAACTGTTCTTTTTCAATAGTTAATGGATTTAGTAATATAGTCATTTTAACTATCTTATGTACATCTTTTTATAAACTTAGGTCTTTTTCTTTTTCCCTTACTTTTTTCCTCCTTTCCCCTTAGAATACCTCTTGCTGTCTTTAAAATAACTGCCCATATCATCAGGCCTAATATAATCAAACAAAATTGTTCAGAATAAAACCAATAAAAAATAAAACAATGGTCACAGAAAAGAGAAACAAAAAGCTGAAGGGACCAACGAACAACAACAAATCTGATACTGTAAGATTATAGGTTTACGATACGCAATATTGCAACCATTGTCAAGTTTCTATCATCCGGTTTTGTAAACCTGCAATGTTACTGTTGTGCATTTACTCTACTCATTTGTTTGTCTCTTTTGCTTGTTGTCTTTGTTATATATGTCTTTTTTTTTCTTTTTTTTTCTTCGCTTAAATAAAAAAATAAAATAAAATAAAATAAAATAAAAAAGATTGTAGATTTACAAAATGAGATGATTGGAATTTGACAGTGGTTGTAACACTGTATATCGTTACCTTCAAAGAGGTTGTTCAGATTAATAGATATAGACATGTAAAATTGATCTAATCATATGAGTGTCAACTGTTCTCTTTCAGTAGTTAATGCATTTAGTAGTATGGTCATTTTGACCATCTTATGTATACCCACATACAAATCTATGTCTTTTTCCTTTTCCCTTCCTTCTTTCCTCCTTTCCCCTTGTAATACCTCTTGTTATCTTCAAAATAACTGTCCATACTTTCAGGCCTAATATAATCTAACAAAATAGTACTGAATAAAACCAATGACAAATAAAACAATGGAAGCAATACATAGTAATCCAACATTGGTTTCTATAATGCCTCTTATTATCTTCTAATCAGTTGCCTATGTCATCTGTTATAGTACAATCAAACAAACCAGAATAGACTAAAATCACTCCAAACAGAACAATGAAAACAATACAGAGTTTCAAAACAAGATGATCATATATCAATAAAGGCTATCCTGATATATTTTGTTATCTTTGGAATAGCTGTCTATGTCATCATATATAAAGAGATTAGACAGGTCGTGATAGAATAAGATCAAACTAAACAGCTCATTAATGGCATTACTGGACTCAAATCCCAGTGATGGATTATTTAATTGTCTGCCCTACTCGGTGATATCACTTTGCCACTGTTTCTGGAGCTGTGGACTTTTTATCTCTCTCTAAAATGTCCTTCAGTATTCTTTGTAGGGTTGGCTTGGTTGTCATAAATTCCTTTAGTTGTTCTTTGTCATGGAAGTATCTTGTTTCTCTGTTGATTTTGAAGGATAGTTTTGCAGGGTACATCAATCTGTGTTGGAAGTTGTTTTCTTTTAGGGCTTGAAATACTTCACTCCAAGCTCTTCTGGACCTGATGGTTTGTGTTGAGAAGTCTGTCATGATTCTGATGGGTTTTCCTTTGTCAGGTGATCTGGTTTTTTTCTCTAATAGCTTTTAATATTCTGTTTTTGTGTTGAATTTCTGGGAACTTATATGACTGGGTGTAGGTATATTTTGGTTACATTTAGTTGGAGCTCTATATGCTTCACTTATCTGAAAGTCACTTCCTGTTCCCATGCTTGGAAAGTTTTCTGAAATTATTTCTGCAAATAGGCTTTTAATTTGATTTGTATTGACCCCTGCTTTTGCACTCACATCTTTAATTCTTAAGTTACACTTCTTTGGGTTGTCTTGTAGCTGTTGTGTTGTTACTTCCAGGTTTCTTGTTATTTTTAAGAGATCTTTCCTTTCTCTATCATAAGCTGCAAACTTGTGTTCAAGGTTTGAAAGTCTATGTTTAGTTTCCTTCAGGTTGTTTTGCCAACTTTCCTTGGATTTTTTGAATTCCTGGTAGCCTCTTTGAATCTGTTTCATGTATTCTAAGTCTTTTTTTGTATTGTTCATTACCGGTTTCCCTCATTTTCCTATGCTCAATTTTTTTCATCTATGTCTCCTTTAGGGTTGCCTAGCAGTTCTTTTATTATGTTTTTCATTTCTTCCATTAGATGAGTAAGTATTTCTGTTCTAATTTCTTTAATAGCCTCTTGAAGTTGTTTCTTTACTTCAGTTGCCATCACCTCACAAACTTCAGTTGTGGGTCTCCCGATCTCCTCTGCAATTTGCATCTGGATTTGTTCTGTTTGAACTGGAGGCCAGAGACTGCCCTCTGTTTCTTTGTCTTGGCATTTTTCTTCATTCCCCCGGGCGAGTTGGTACTGGGTCCCAGGCGCTCCTTGCTTTGGCCAAAACCTCTCCGAAGTGAGACAGATTCTTCCAGCCGGCACCAACTATGGATATCTGATGGTTGCCACTGAGGGCACTGTTACAGCGCTATCCTTTGCCTTTCCCCAGCCTGCCTTGCCTCCGCGATGGTTGGTGGAGTGCGTGGTGCATGCAGGGGCTGGTGGCCGATGGATTGTTCACCCGCTGACTCTCCACGACACCCCTGGAGTGCGTGCATAGCCGCTGTCTCTGGACCAAGCCTGTCACCTTCAGGGACCCTCCGAGGTGGCCCCCAGTATGCTCGCAGTGACAGGGCTCAGTCTGAGCAACCTCTGCAGGTCTGCACCCAGCCAGGAGTCCCCAGCCCAACTCTAAGATGTCTCCCCACCAATCTCCCCCTCACGCAGGAGGGTGAGGATGTCCACTCACAGTTCTCCTGGTCGGCTCCCCCTGTCCACTGCTGCTCTCCTCTGACGCAGTCTTTCTGGGGTGAGGACTCCAAGTTTGCTGCCACTGCAGGCACAGCTCTCAAACCGTGCGTTCCCAGGTTCTAAGAATTCCTTTCACAGAGTGGGTCGGCTCCAGGCAGAGGCATGGCCAGCCACCGTGCTCTTTGTCTAAATGCCTCTTTCCACTCTTTCTGTGGGCTTCAATTCTCACTTTAGATTCTTCCTGGGTCCAGAGGACCTGCCTCCCTCCTTCTTGTTTTCTTCTTGTTGCTATATTCCAGCATCTGGATGGTATCTTTCAGGGAGGTGGTTAACTCTGTTGCTCACTGTTCCACCATCTTTGATGAAAAAATGATGAAAATATTATTGAGAGGATGAGGTAAACAGTATTGTACCTATCTCATTTTTTATACAACTAGCATGCTATTTCTGCAACTCACTTCAAGTACTTATTATCATATTATTGAAAGAATGCATTCAATTTAAATATATGACTTTAAAATTTTTCTGCATTCCTAAGTATGATTCACTTGTATTTTATGATCAAACATTTTTAGAGTCATCTCTATTTTATAATGTTAGTCTATATAAAAATATATGTAACATCAAATTTTCTCTTAAAAGAATTTTTCATGAATTTAATACACAGAATTGAGAAAGATCAGAAATATTTTATTATGATATTCAAAAGTGTGTTAAAAAACTATTAAATTAATAAAACATCAGGCCTTATGCAACAGAAAATCTGGGAACAAAGTTGTCAACCTGCCAGACTTTCACTTCTTTGTTTAATTTGAGGAGTTGAAACAAATTGCTTCTTTTCTATCTCCAAGTTCTGACTTCCACAAATTCTGACTTGTTTTCACAACAAGCCAGATGCTGCTCTCCTGTGTTCTCCTCACCCTCGTACCAGGAATCAAACTCAGTGCCTCATGCTTGCTAGGTAGGTACTGCGCCAGCTGAGCTACATCTCCTGCCCAATACTGTGTGCTTGCTTTTAGTGTAGCAATGCCAATCTGATCTACATTCTCGTTTTGTATTTTTATTTCAGTGTATTGATTTTCCTAGATCACTATCTCCAGGTTTTTTATTCTCTCTTGTCACTGTAGTGAACAGTAACTGATTAACCTTACTTAATCGGTAATCAAAGATAGGCCCTTAGCCCTTTTGCCAATAACAATATAATGTGATATATACTAAGATTACAACTAGGAAAAATTATGTATCAATATATTTAAAAAGGGTTTAGAGGGAAAAAGCTAATGGAATAATTTGATGCAATTTTTTTAAAAAGTTGTATTATAATTATGCTGATTAAATTAAAAAATAGATGTAAAATTTTAAAAGAAAAAATTAAAGCCCTAGATAATGTAAGAGTAACAGTAACTTAATTACTGTAAAGAAGTACAGTACTCCATCATCAAATAAATTTGCATTATAAGGAACTAAGAGAATTTGTACATGTGACTAATAAATGACAAAGGTCTGTAAGAAATTATGTAAAACTGGCGAGGTGATGAAGACTGGACATAGGAAAATTTCTAAGTTTTTCTAAGCATCAGTAGATTTTCATGCCTTGCTAAAAGTGGAGGCCATAAAACAACATCACTGGCATAACCTGAAAGCTTGTAGAAATGCAAATCAGGTGCCATCCCAGACTTATGGAATTAGAATCTGTATCTTAACAAAATATTCAGCTATATATATATATATTTAAGAATCAGTAACACAACCCAGCAAGAATTCTCTGAGAAAAGATATAACAATCTTACTTTTTTCTATCATTTGCAACTTTATGAAAGTGTTAAAGTCAAAGAGCAAATAGATATAATCAGACAGTTTAAAAAAAAAGACTCCAATAACAGAATGCCAAACCATCCAAGATTTAGCTATTGCAAATTCTGCTGCTATAAACACGGGTGCACATATGTTGCTGTGGTATATTTTTAATTCTTTGGGGAAATACCCAGAAGGGGAATAGCTGGGTTCAATGGGACCTCTAATCCTAGTTTTCTGAGGAATCTCCACAAGGATATCAATAGTGGTTGTACTAGTCTACAACCCACCAACAGAAGAGTTCCTTTTTCCCCACAGCTACTCCAGCATTTGTTATATGTTGATTTATTGACCATAGCCATTCATTCAGGGGTGAGATGGAACCTCAGTGTTGTTTTAATTTGCATCTCTTAATGACCAATGATGTTGAACATTTTTTATATATTTATTTGCTGTTTTTATTTCTTCATCTGAGAAGTATGTATTCATCTCAGATACCCATTTTTTGATTGGGTCTTTGAATTTGAGGGGGTCTGATTGTTTTCAATGCTTTATATATTCTAGATAGAAGTTCTTTGAGAAAAAATTGGCTAAGATTTTTTCCCACTCTGTGAGTTGTCTTTTCACTCTGTTGATTACTTTAGATGTGCAAAAGCTTTTCAATAAGATGAGATCCCAGTTGGTGATTCTTTGAACAATTTCCCATGCAGTCTGAGTTTTGTTCATGACCTCTGCCTACACCTACATCTTCCAGATTTCGTCGTACTTCTTCTTTCAGTAGATTTAGTGTTTCTGTTTTAGTGTTTAGATCTTTGATCCATTTTGACTTTAGTTTAATGCATGGTAATAGACATGGGTCTAGTTTTAGTTTTAAGCATGTGGAGAGCCAGGTTTTCCAGCACCATCCAATAAACAGGCTCACTTTCTTCCAGTGGACATATTTGGCCCCTTTGTCAAAGATAAGATGATTGAGTGTCTTAGTAGTTGTGTCTGCATCTTGTAATCTGTTCCACTGATCCTCAGGTCTGTTTTTTTTACAAGTACCCTGCTGATTTTATGAAAGTGGTTTTGTAGTATAATTTCACAACAGGAATTGTAATTCCTCTTGCTTTGCCCTTGTTGCCCAGAATTGCTTTTGCTATTCTAAGTCTCTTCTGTTTCCTAATAAATCTTAGGAATGTTTTCTCTAGTTCTAATGGTATACTAATAGTATTTTGATTGAAACTTCATTGAATCTATATAACAATTTTGGGAGGTTAGCTATTTTCACTGTGTTGGCTCTTCTTATCCATGAGTAATGGACATCTTTCCATGTTCTGATATCCTCTTCAATCTCCTTTTTCAGAGAACTATAATTTTCAGTGTATAGATCTTTTACTTCCTTTGTTAGATTGATTCCTAAGTATTGCTTTTTCTTTTTTTTCTTTCTTTTCTTTTCTTTCTTTTTTTTTTTTGGATGCTATGGTAAAGGTTGTGGTTTCCCTAATCTATGCCTTATTAAGTTTGTTGCTTGTGTACAGGAACACTATTGATTTTTGAGTGTTAACTTTGTATCCAGCTATGCTACTGAATGTGGTTATTAAACCTAGAAGTCTCTAGCTGGAGTTTTTGGGGTCTTCCATATACAGTATCATGTCATTTGCGAAAAATGATAATTTAACTTTTTGCTTTCCTATCCTAATTCTTACTTTTCTCTCTTTTTTAATTTCTCTGGCTAATATTTCCAGAACTATAGTGAAGAGAAATGGTGATAGTGGAAATCCTGTCTTGTTCCTAATTTTAGAGTGAAAGTTAAGAGATTTCATCCATTTAGTATGGTGTTGGCTGTTGGTTTGTCACAGATGTACTTATCAGATTGAGGTAGAGACTATCTACTATCTATTCTGATTTTCTATAGGGTTTTTGATATGAATGAGTGTTGGACTTTATCAAAAGCTTTTTCTACATCTATTGAGATGATCATGTGATTTTTGTGTTTGGCTCTGTTAATACGGTATATTACATATATTGATTTGCATATGCTGAACCATTCCTGCATTCCTGGAATGAATCCCACCGGTCATGGTATATAAACATCTTGATTATTTGCTGCATTCCTATTTGTTGCATTCTGTTTGCTAATATCTTATTGAGGACTTTTGCATCTATGTTCATTAGGGAGATTGGACTATAGTTCTCTTTTTTGGTTGAGTTTTTCCTTTGGTATCAGGGTAATACTTGACTCTAGGAATGAGTTAGGGAGTATTGCTTAACTTTCAATTTCATTAAAAAATTTGAAGAGTATTAGCATTAAATATTGTCTAAATTTCTTGTAGAATTCAGCAGTAAATCCATCTGGGCCTGGGCTTTTCTTTGTTGGTAAGTTTGTAATTATATTTTCAATTTCATTAACTGATATTGGGTTACTCAGAATTTTTATATCTTCTTGATTCAAAAAATTCATACATTTCTAAGAATCTGTCATTTCTTCTGTGTTTTCCAACCTATGAGAGTAAAGTTTTTCAAATTAGATATTAGTTATCCTCTGAATTTCCATAGGATCTGTATTGATTTCACCCTTTTTATACTTCAATGCATGAATTTGAGTTTTTTCTTTCCTTTTATTAAACAATGCCGAATAAAGTATTTATCAATTTTACTATTCTTTCAAAGAATCAACTCTTTGATTCTTTGTATTGTTTTCTTAGTCTCAACTGCATTAATTTCTGCTCTGATTTTGTAATTTCCTCCCTTTTATGGACTTTGAGTTTGTCTTGCTCTTCTTTTTCTAGAAGCTCAAGGTGGATCATTAGGTTGTTTATTTGTGCTCATTCTGTTTTCCTGATGTGAGAATTCATGGTTATAAATTTCCCTCTTAGGACTACTTCCATTGTGTCCCATAGGTTCCAGTATGCTGTATGTGCATTTTCATATAATTGTAGATAATATTTAATTTCTTCTTTAATTTATTCTGCAACCCATTGGTTGTCTAGAAGAATGTTTAGTTCCCATGTGTTTAGGGAGTGTTTGTGGTGTCTTTTACCATTAACTTCCAATTTCATTGTAATATAGTCAGATAATATGCATGGGATAATTTCAGTTCCTTCACATATATTGTGAGCTAGTATATGGTTTAATGTAGAGAACATCCCATGTGCAGCTGACAAGAATGCATATTCTGATTTTGCTGGTGGAACACTGTAAACATCTAGAAAGTCTACATGTTCCCAGATTTGGTTCAGTTATGATATTTCTTTTCTTATTTTTTTATCTAGTTTATCAGTCTCTTTGTGACAATGGGGTGTTAAGGTCCCCTGCTAAAATTGTGTTATTGCTTATTTGATTTTTCATGTCTATTAAGATTTGTCTCATAGTTGGGTGCTCTCAGATTTGGTGCATTCATATTTATGATTGTTATGTCTTCCTCTTGAAATTTTCCTCTAATAAGTATGTAGTGATCTTCTTTATCTCTTTTGATCATTCTTGCTTTGAAATTCACATTGTTTGCCAACAAAATAGCTACCCCCTTTGCTGGCCACATAAGTTATAATGCTGGCCACATAAGTTATAAGAGTGTGAGGAAAGGAGAGTAAAGCTTTTTTGTTGTGAAGCTTAAGATAATCTCTCAGGTAATAAAAGCTGTCTTGGATTGGTGTTCAAAAAAAAAAAAACAAAACAAAATAGCTACCCCCACTTTTTTCTGGGTTCCTGTCACATGGAGTACTGTTTTCCATCCTTTGACTTTTAGTCTATGAATTTTCTTTTGAGTTAAATGTGTTTCTTATACACAGCATATTGTTGAATTTTGTTTCTTAATCCAATTTGCCAGTCTGTTACTTTTTATTGGTGAGTTGAGACCATTTACATTGATGGATATAACTGATATGAACTGACTTATCCCTGTCATGTCATCTTTCTATTGTTGGTTTTCTACTTTTTCTGTTTGTTTGCCCTGATTAGTGTTTTTTTCTGCTATTGTTCTTAGAATTGTAGTTATCTTTACCTGTTTCTACTGTATCTTTCAGTACTCTTTGTAGTGTTGGTTTGGTGGTCATGAATTTCTTCCATTGTTCTTTGTCATGGAAATATCTTACTTTTCCATCAATTTTCAAAGATAGTTTTTCAGGGTGCACCAATCTGGGTTGGAAGTTATTTTCTTTCAGGACTTGAAATACTTCACTCCAAGCTCTTTTTGACTTGAAGGTTTGTCTTGAGAAGTCTGCTGTGATTCTGATAGGCTTTCCTTCATAGGTGATGTGTTTCTTTTCTCTGACAGCTTTTAGTAATCTGTTCTTATGCTGAATTTCTGAGATCCTAATTATGTTCTGGGTGAAGATTTATTTTGGTTATGGATAAATGGGGTGCTATATGCCTCACTTGTCTGTATATAAGATTTTTTCCCCATGTTTGGAAAAATTTTCTGCTATGACTTATGTAAATAGTCTTCTTATGTCATTTGTGTTGAACTCCTGGCTTTTTTGTTTACACCTATTGGTCTTACATTGCTTCTCTTTGCATCATTTTGCAGCTGTTGAATTATTGTTTCCTGGTTCCCTGTTATTTCAAAGAGATCTTTTCTTTCGTGATCATAAGCTTTCATCCTGTCTTCAAAGTCTGAGGGTCTACCTTCAGTTTCATTCATGCAGTTTTGCCAATTTTCACTGGAATTTTTAATTTCCTGAATATCTCTTTGAATCTGTTTCATGCATTCTAATTCTGTCTTCTATTATTCATTCAAGGTTTCCATCATTTTCTGATGCTCCTCTATTTTTTATCTAGATCTTCTTTAGATACACTCAAAATTTCTTTCATAATGTTTGTCATTTTTTTTTCCTGGGAGATTATTTCTGATCTGATTTCCTCTATAGCTTCATGGAGTTGTTTCTTTACTTTAGTTGTTATCATTTCAGAAAGTTCAGTTGTGCAATTTCCAATGTTGTATTTTAGTGTCTCCTGGGTTTGTTCTTGGTGGACTGGAGGACTGAGATTGCATCTTGCTCTTTCATTTTGTCATTTTCCTCTGAGACTTGTGTGGCTGGCCAGGCACCTGCCTGATGAATTGCACTGGAATGCTGGACTTGGAAGAGTTTCATTTCTCCATTACCCACATGAGTAGAGAGAGAATACCCCCAAACTATGGCACTTGAGCCTTTCACTGTGATGGCAGAGCTTGAAACCCCTAGGATCCATTGGCTAGGCTGGTGACACCCTGCTTGATGGCTCTGGTGCCTTGGGCTGGGCAGGGCTCAGTATTTGTGGGACCTGTGAGGCTGGCTAGGCATTCCTCTGATGGATTGCTCTGGGATGCTTGGCTGGGCAGAGCTCAGATCCTCTAGGACTCATGCAGCTAGCAGGGATACACCTCTGAGGTACGGTGCCAGGGTCTTGCACCTGGCTGGGTGGAGTTCAGAACCTCTGAGACCCATGTGGCTGGCCAAGGTGCAAGCCTGAACTATGGAATCGGGGCTTTGCATCTGGATGGGCAGAGTTCAGAACCTCCAGACTGCATGGCTAACAGGGATGCACCTCCAGAGTATGGCACTGGGGCCTTGCTCCTGGCTGAGCAGAGTTCAGAGCTTCCAGAATAGCACAACTAGCTGGGACACATCCCCTATTTTTTTCTTTAAAATAAAAAAGTAGATAACAATACACAAGGTGTCAACCATTGTTACTCTCCTATTATCTTGTTTTGAAATTTTGTCATCATTTTTCTTGATTTTTGCCTTTGAAAGAAAAAAAGATGAAGAGGGAGGAGGTAGTGGGAAAGGGATGAATAAATAATTAAGATATGTTATATATTTGTACCAACTTCCCAGTAGGAGTGTAATCATTATGAACTGCAAACATGTGCTAAGCAAGGTCCTGGTAGTGCCACGCTCTGGAGTGCACTCTGCCTAGTCGCCTGGGCCCCAGAGATTCTGACCCTGACCCAGTAAGGCAGAGGGTCCAGCAACACACTCAGGGAGTGCACCCTCACTAGCTGCACAGAAGATTGAGCTCTCCCCAGCCCAGCTTTCAGTGCAACCCATCAGGGGAACACCCAGCCAGCTTCACAGGACACAGAGGTACTGAGCCCAGCCCAGCGCAGAGCCCCAGAGCTGCTCATCAGGGAGCAGCCAGCATAGCAGCAGGGCCTTAGAGAACTTGAGCTCTGCCCATCAGAGCACAAGGCGCGAGCTCCATTGTTTAGTGGTGCAGCTGCACCGCAGGTCCTAGAGATTGGGAACCTGGCCAAACAAGGAGCAAGGCCCCAGCACTATACGCCTGGGACTCGCCTGGGCTTCTCCCATACTCCAGAGGCTCTGAACTCCTCGTAGCCTGACACAAGGTCCTGGTGGTGCCACACTCCAGGATGCACTCCGCCTATCCACCTGGGTCCCGGAGATTCTGAACCCCACCCAGTAAGGCAGAGGGTCTAGCAACACACTTTGGGAGTGCATCTCTGCTAGCCACCTGGGTCGTGGGGGTTCTGAATTCTACACAGCCAGGTTCTAGGCCCTGGCAACAAGCTCCAGGGGTGTGACCTGCTAGATACAGAGAGGATGCAAACATTGTTCAGCTCAGCGTCCCAGGGCAACACAATAAAGTACATCAGAGGAACATGAGACCAGCCTCACAGACCACAGAACACAAGGATCCAGTGCCATAATCTGGGAGTGTACCCCAGCTAGCCAAGGGGATATTGGAGGATTGAAGCTCTACCCAGCACAAGGTTCCAGGGCAATTCATTGGGAGGCTGCCTGACTAGCAACACAAGTCCCAGAAGAAAATGACATAATGAAAGACAAAGAGGCAGTCTTAATCACACAGCCCACTGAGATAACACCCAAGAGACACTGAAATGTAAGACACTGGGAGTCATACAACTGAACATTCAGAAATGAAAGCAACTGAAGTAAGAAACAACTCCATGAAGCTATACAGAAACTCAAATCGGAAATAATCTCTCAGCAAAAAAATGAAATGACAATCATTATGAAAGAAATGCTGTGTGTATCTAAAGAAGATCAAGATAAAAAATAGAAGAACATAAGAAAATGATGGAAACTTTGAATGAACGATATAAGACACAAATACAATGTGTGAAACAGATTCAAAGGGAAATTCAGGAAATGAAAAATGCCATGGAAAGTTTGAAAAATCACTTGAATGAAACTGAAGATAGAATCTCAGACCTTGAATAAAGCATGGGACCTTATGATCATGAAAGAAAAGATCTCTTAAAAATAACAAGGAACCAGGGAAAAAAAGCAACAATTCAACACCTGCAAGATGATGCCAAGAGAAATAAAATAAGACTAATAGGCATAAATGAAAAAGCAGGGGTCAATACTAATGACCTGCGAAGACTATTTGCAGAACTAATAGCAGAAAATTTTCCAAACATGGGAAGAGAATCTGATATACAGGTAAGTGAGGCATACAGAACCCCAATTAACCATAACCAAAATAAATCTTCACCCAGACATATAATAATTAGGGTATCAGAAATACAGCACAAGAACAAAATACTAAAAGAAGTCAGAGAAAAGAAAGAGATCACCTATGAAGGAAAGCCTATCAGAATCACGGCAGACTTCTCAACACAAACCTTTAAGTCAAGAAGAGCTTGGAGTGAAGTATTTCAAATCCTGAAAGAAAATAATTTTCAACCCAGATTGATGTACCTTGCAAAACTATCCTTAAAAATTGATGGAGAAATAAGATACTTTCATGACAAAGAGCAACTGAAGAAGTTTATGGCCACCAAACAACACTACAAAGAGTACTGAAAGACACTCTATAAAGGAACAAAGATAGCTACAATCCTAAGAGCGACAACAAAAAGAAACCTCTAAGCAGGGCAAGCAATTAAACAGAAAATGTAGAAAACCAACAACAGAGAGATATCTTGACAGGGATGAGTCAGTACATGCCAGTTCTATCAATCAATGGAAATGCTCCCAACTCACCAATAAAAAGGAACAGGCTGGCAGAGTGGGCTAAGAAACAAAATCCAACAATATGCTGTGTACAAGAAACACATTTCACTCAAAAGGAAATTCACAGATTAAAAATTAAAGGCTGTAAAACAATACTCCATGAAACAGGAACCCAGAAAAAAGCAGCGGTAGTTGTTATGTTTGCAGACAATGTGAACTCCAAACTGAGATGATCAAAAGAGATAAAGAAGGTCACTACACACTTTTAATGGAAAACTTCATGACGAAGAGATTATACTCATAAATATATATGCACCGAATATGGGAGCACCCAACTATGTAAGACAATTCTTAATAGACATGAAAAACCAAATAAACAATAATACAGTTATAACAGGGGACCTTAACTCCCCACTGTCACAGAGAGAAAGATCAACCAAACAAAAAATCAGCAAAGAAATAATAGAACTGAATCAAACTTGTAAACAAATATACCTAGTAGATGTATACCGAGTGCTCCACCCATCAACATCTGAGTACACGTTCTTCTCAGTTGCACACGGGTCATTCTCTAAAATAGATCATATACTGGTCCACAGACCATGCTTAAGTAAATGCAAAGAAACTGAAAAAATTCCATGCATGTTACCTGACCATAGCACAGTAAAATTGGAAATGAATGACAAAAAAAACTCACAAGAACCCCATAAACACATGGAAATTAAGTAACACTCACCTAAACAATCAATGGGTCAAGAAGAAATTAAAGGAGAAATTAAAAAATATCTACAATTGAATGAAAATGCAAATGCAAATTACTGGAACCTGTGGGACACAATGAAAGCAGTCCTTGGAGGGAAATTTATAGCACTAAATTCCCACATCAAAAAAAAAATGGAAAGAACACACATAAACAGCTTAATGATGCACCTCAAACTTCCAGGAAAAGAAGAGTATGTCAACTCCAAAGACCAAAAAAGGGAGGAAATTGTAAAGATCAGAGCAGAAATTAATGCATTTGAAACTAAGAAAACAATACAAAGAATTAATTAAGAGTTAGTTCTTTGAAAGAGTAAATAAAATGGATAAACCCCTAGCCAGCCTTATCAAAAAGAAGAAAGAAAAAACTCAGATTCATGCAATAAGAAATGAAAAGGGTGAAATTACTACAGATCCTGCAGAAGTGCAGAAGATCATCCATACCTACTTTGAAAACCTTTACTTCCATAGGTTCAATAATACAGAAGAAATGGACAGATTCCTAGAAACCTATGAACTGCCAAAGCTGAATCAAGAAGATGTAAAGCTGCTGAATAACCCAACCTCAGCTAATGAAATTGAAAATGTAATTAGAACTTTACCAACAAAGAAAAGCCCAGGTCCTGATGGATTCACTGCTGAATTTTACAAGAAATTTAGGGAAGACTTAATGCCAACACTCCTCAAACTCTTCAATGAAGTTGAAAGGGAAGTAAGTCTGCATAACTCATTTTTGGAAGCAAGTGTAACCCTAACACCTAAATCAGAGAAAGACCCAACCAAAAAAGAAAATTACAGGTCAATCTCCCTAATGAACATAGATGCAAAAATCAATAAAATACTGCCAAATAGAATACAGCAAGTTATCAGGAAGATCATACATCATGATCAAGTGCGATTCATCCCAGGAATGCAGGGATGGTTCAACATATGCAAATCTATAAATGCAATACACCATACCAACATGGCCAAGGACAAGAACCACATGATCATCTCAATAGAAGCAGAAAAAGCTTTTGACAAAATCCAACACCCATTCATGATAAAAACCCTACCGAAAATCAGAATAGATGGTCTCTAACTCAACCTGATAAAAACCATATATCATAAACCAACAGCCAACATCTTACTAAATGGACAAAAACTGAAAACTTTCAACCTAAAATCAGGAACAAGACAAGGATGTCCATTATCACCACTCCTATTCAGTATAGCTCTGGAAATATTAGTCATAGCAATTAGACAAGAGAAACAAATAAAGGGACTAAGGATAGAAAAGGAAGAAGTAAAATTATCACTATTTGCAGTTCATATGATACTCTACATAAAAGACCACAAAAAATCCATTGAAAGACTTCTAGAAGTAACAACCAAATTCAGTAATGTAGCTGGATACAAGGTGAACACTCAAAAATCAATAGCATTCCTGTACACAAACAACAAAGTCACTGAGAGAGAAAAAAGGGAAACCACACCCTTCACTATAACATCCAAGAAAATGAAATACTTAGGAGTCAATCTAACAAAGGAAATAAAAGATCTATACAGTGAAAATCGCATTACTCTGAAGAAGGAAACAGTAGATTTCCAAAAATGGAAAGATAGTCCCTGTTCATGGATAGGAAGAACAAACATCGTGAAAATGGCCATTCTCCCAAAATTATTATACAGATTTAATGCAATCCCAATCAAAATACCACTTGCCTACTTCACAGAACTAGAGAAAACATTCCTGAAATTCATCTGGAACCAGAAGAGGCCTAGAATAGCAAAGGCAATTCTGGGCAACAAAGGGAAGGTAGGAGGCATCACAATCCTTGACTTGAAACTATATTTCAAGGCTACTGTGATAAAATCAGCATGGTACTGGAATCAAAACAGAGCTGAAGATCAATGGAATAGATTAGAAGATACAGCCACAACTACAAACACACTCAGCCACCTCATTTTTGACAAAGAGGCCAAATGTGTACATTGGAAGAAAGATAGCCTCTTTAACAAATGGTGCTGGAAAAACTGGCTTTCCATATAGCATAAACTAGAACTAGATTCATGCCTATCACCATGCACTAAAAGTCAAAATGGATCAAAGATCTGCATATTAAAACAGAGACACTAAACTTGCTGAAAGACAAAGTAGGTAAAAACCTTGATGACATAGGAGTAGGCAGAGAGTTCATGAACAGAAATCAAACTCCACTGGAAACACTTCCCAGAATCAACATCTGGGATCTCATCTTACTAAAGAGTTTTTGCATGTCAAAGGAAATCTCCAACAGAGTGAAAAGAAAACCCATGAACTAGGAAAATATCTTAGCTGATTGTCCATCAGACAAAGGAGTTCCATGTAAAGCATATAAAGAATTAAAATATATCAGGCCCCTAAAATTCAAGGACCCAATCCAAATACGGACATTTGAGATGAATACACACTTCTGAGAGAAAGAAATGCAAATGCCAAATAAATATATGAAAAAATGTTCAACATCAATGGTCATTCGAGAAATGCAAATTGAAACAGCACTGAGATTCCATCTCACTCCAGAAAGAAGGGCCAAGATTAAAAATCAACCAACAACAAATGCTGGATGAACTGTAGTGAAAAAGGAACTCTTCTCCACTGTTGGTGGGAATGTGGACTGGTGCAACCACTGTGGAAATCAGTGTGGAAATTCCTCAAGAAGCTAGGATTAGAGATCCCATTCAGCCCAGCTATCCCACTTCTGGGCATTTTCCCAGAAGAATTGAAAACATCATACCACAGTGATGTTTGTGCACCCATGTTTATAGCAACCCAACTTTAATTGCCAAATCTTGGAAACAACCCAAGTGCCCATCAATCAAGGAATGGATAAAAGATGGCATTTTTATACAATGGAGTACTATTGAGCTATCAAGAAAGATTGCATTGAGACTTTTATAAGTAAATGGCCACAACTTGGACCATACTCGTAAGTGACACAAATCAAACCCACATGTGTAAATACTCTATTGTATCCCTAGTATAAGAAACTGAAACAGTATATGTGATCCCAAATCTATAATAAGTACTGTGTAAGTGTAAGAAACTTCTCAAAGAGCAAAAGTAATTGGGAAAGGGAGAAGGAGGAAAGAAGGAAGGGAGAAGGAAAAAGACAAATCTGTATATACGTATATGTAAGACAACTAAAATATCTATACTGCTGAATGTATTAGTGATTGAGAAAGAACAGTTAATACTTATAGGATTAGAACAATTTTACATGTCTAGATCTGTTAATGTAAACTCTGTGTTGAAGGTAATGACATACAATATTGCAACCATTGTCAAGTTCCTATCATCTTGTTTTGTAAACCTATAATGTTACTGTTGTGTATTTGCTGTTGTCGTTTGTCTTATTTGTCTTTTGTCTTTCTTATATGTTTTTATTCTCTTAAAAAATGCTATGAAAAATAAAAACAGAAAAAAGTAGTCAACTAGTGCATATCTAAAAAAGGGTTAATGTCTACTTAATCTTTTCCCTTAATACATAATTGTTTAAGTGCATTTTAAAATAGGATTGCTTATTTTATTCACTTTCCAAAATGAATGCAGTCAAAAGTTCATTCCTTTTCTTAAATTAACTCTTTTTTACATACCCTTTCTCTCTATTGGTCACAGTTTTTATTATATTTTGTTTTACAATGGGCTTTTACATTGTCTTTATTTGACATAAATACACTTTATTTGCATATCGAACATGCACAAATCTTTTCTGCTTCTCTCACAAAGAAATCTGTTATTTTCCATTTTCTTGAAATATCTCTATAAGTCTAGCCCCATTTTCCACTTTAAATAATATGTGGGTCTCATGAATATCAATTTTCTTTAATATCTGCTAAAAGAAACACATATATGACAACATAACATTCAGGATATGGGATAAAACAAGTAATTGTGGAGACTGACAAACTAGAGAGCACATGCTCCATGTCTAAATGTGGCAACTGCTACTTAGTTCCATTGGTTGTTGTTTTGTGTTTCCAAACTTTTTCATTCTTTTGAGAAACTAGAAAATCTAACATTTATGTTAAATTTAATGTTTATTCACAGTAATTATATGAGCCATGTATTCGACATGTTTGCTTTTTCCCTTTACAGGGTTTTGGTTTTTGTTTCAATTTGAACAGCTTTGTTTTACAAGAATATGGAAAGTTTCAAATTTATTTATAAACATCCCCAAACCTTAAATAACGATAATTAAATCTTTTTACTCATGAAAATTTTTGTGAACAAGATTGAGAAAGTTAGACTACCTGGGTATACAAGGAGGTGGATTTTTTTAAATCAGGTTTAATGATTGTACCCAAAAAGCATTGATTAATCAGTCAGTGTTAACCTGAAGATTAGTCTATACTGTCATGAGCATTCTGGCCTTGATTTTGTGCTATTAATTAAATTGCATCAGGACTCAATGAGCTATGACCTGCCATTCAGTTTCTTATTTTTGCAAATAAAAATTTATTAGAGGAATAGACACAGTGGCACATGCCTGTAAGCCCAGAACTCTGGAGGCTTAGGTGGGAAGATTGCTTGAATCTAGAAGTTCTATAGCAGCCTGGGCAACAAAAAAAGATTCCCATCTCAAAAAAAATGTTTTAGCACATAGCCACAGGTGTTTCATGTACAGTTGCTAGCCATTGTGATAGCAGAGTTGACTATTTGTGACAGAGATTGTATAGCCTGCAACCTAAGCAGAAAGTATAGCTTAGTGGTAGAGTACTTATTTAGCATTCAAAATGACCTGGATTAAATCCTCAGTACCACCACAAAAAATAAAAGAAAAAGAAAATACAAAAAGAAGAAATTTGCAGAGCCCTGAATTAGATGAAGACAGGTGGCATGCCTACCAAATCTGAAGATGACACAACTGGGAAAGAATAGTTAATACACTGCATGGTAGAATTGAAATTTGCAAAGATCAGAACAACTAAAAAAGTAGGCCATAATACTCAGGCTAAAATTTTATAGTTTATAAAGTATGGCTAGCTAACCAAGTATAAAAGTAAAACTGTGAAATTCAGGCATTAAAAGCAATAGCTATTGTAAAGATCTAGTTTCTTTAAATCCCGTTAATGAATTATATGATGTTTCTGCCAGAAAAGAGCCATTTTATGTTCCAGCTTTATAAAAAATTATGTGGGCTCCCCTTTTCCATAGGTATTCCAGAAGAGGGAGAATCATTTCTCATCAAAGTCATGGAGACTTCATATGTCAGGCAAGAGACTGGTCTACAATAAGGTTTGGCAAACTATAACCTGCAAGTCAAATGTAATCAGCCACCTGTTTTGAAAACAAGGCTTTATTGGAACACAACTGTATTGGTTTGTCCTGTGTCCCCCCAAGGTCTCATGTAACTTAGACGGGGCTGAGTCTGGCATTTGTGATTGGTTTGTTGTCTAGCGCTGAGACTGGTGATGTGAGTGCTGCACCCACCCAGAGGTGGAGCCAACATACAGTGTAAGGAAGGCATGTCTTCCTCTCTCTCTGTCTCTTGCTGGGTTCGCACACCTTGCTGTTTGGCAGCTGCCTTAAATGGCTGCCCCACCACGCAATGCTGCCTTGGAGCCAACTAAGTACGGACTGAAACTCCCAAGAACTGTTAGAAATAAACCTTTCCTTTCCTAATTTTGGGTGTCAGGTATTTTGTCTCAGCAACAAGTGAAAAGTAACTAAGACAACAACCATATTCATTCATTTATATATTGTGTCTGGTTACTTTTACACAACAGCAGAGCTAAGAAGTTGTAATAGACACTTAACAGCTTGCAAAGTCTAAAAGTTTACCTGGAATTTACAGAGAATGTTTGCTGACCTCTGACCTACAATAGTGATCAGAAACACCTATAGAACTAATGAAAACTACAGAGACCTAGGCTTGTTAAAGTAAGATACAGGTTGACTTCTGTAATCCCCATTGATTACTACTATCATCATCATTTTTATTTCTCAGCACTAAAGATTGGACCCAGGGTCTCAGGAATGGTAGATGAGAATTGTATCATTGAGCTACACCCTCAGCTCTACTTAATATTGCAATAAGTTTATTGAGGTATAATTGACACACCATACAACTTATCCATTTAAAGTGTATAATTCAATATTTTTGAATATATTTTCAGAGGTATGCAGCCATCACTCAAATGTGCAACAATCTCCCAGTGCCAAAAAAAGAAACTCCATACTCATTAGCAGTCATTCTTTTCTCCCCAACTTCTACAGTCCTATATTTTATATATAAATTTGCCTATGATGGTCATATCATAAAGATAAAATCCAACAATATGTGGGGTATTTTGTGACTAGCTTCTTTCACTTAGCATGTATTCTTGGTTTACCCATGTTGTAACATATGTTTCTACTTTTCTTTTTATTGATGAATAACATTCCACAGTGTGAGTATACCACACTTTTTTCATCCATTTATTGGTTGGTAGACACATAGATTGACTCCACACATTGATTATTAAGAATGAATCTGCTGGTGGACCCTCCATGTTGGGCCGAGAGGCCGCAACCACAAGCAAGCCCGCCTACCCCCCTGGTGAGTCTGCGCGACCGTGCCGAGCCCAGGGGGAGAACTATGTGCCTTCTGTGGACCCTCCATGTTGGGCCAAGAGGCCGCAACCACAAGCAAGCCCACATACCCCCCTGGTGAGTCTGCA
>RJWM01023179.1:0-32435 GCA_004363535.1 Dasyprocta punctata
TTTTAATTCTTTATATGTTTTAGATAGAAGTCCTTTGTCTGATGGACAATTGGCTAAGATATTTTCCCAGTTGGTGGGTTTTCTTTTCACTCTGCTGGAGATTTCCTTTGACATGCAAAAACTTTTAAGTAGGATGAGATCCCACGTGTTGATTCTGGGACATAACACATTTTAATTCTTTGTTTTTTTATCATACCCTACCCCTCCCACCATCCCTGCTCCTTCCAAATCTTGATGATCTTTCTACTTGCAAAAGTTGTATTTTCATCATTTTCCCCTTCGATTCTAAAACCTTTTCTTTGTTGACTCTTCTTTCAGATCCTAATTCTAGAGACAGGTTTTGAGAGGTGTCTACCAGGAACCTTAACTTGAGCTTTGTATTAACATATTAAGTAAAGTAGACTAAATTATTCAGCTTTTACAAACTC
The DNA here is from genome assembly GCA_004363535.1 of Dasyprocta punctata. Taxonomy (NCBI): domain Eukaryota; kingdom Metazoa; phylum Chordata; class Mammalia; order Rodentia; family Dasyproctidae; genus Dasyprocta; species Dasyprocta punctata. Next base: position 429 of record RJWM01023179.1, read on the forward strand.
ATTAGAATTTTATGGAAAAGTTTGTTGGAGTTTGGGGTGTGGGTGGGGTGTGACCTAGTGAGAAGCAGCTTTAGATTCTTTGGTTTCCTTATACTTTCTCTTTATCAGTCAGAGACAATCAATATATATAGTGTCACTAAGAAACTCTGGGACAGTATGGGGGCTTATAGCTGACTTGCTGTTAGGGACTAGGATCTGGTCCAAAAAGCCAGGTCACTAGGATCCTTTGTCTCTTACCCCAGCTCTTCCTTTCATTCTCTGCTTCCTGTCCATTGTATGTGAGTAAATATCCTCTGCCATGCCCCTGTGTCATGATGCCCTCTCTGCTTTGGAACCATCTTTAAAGCTGTTATGGTTTGGCCTAGACATCCTGCCAAAGCCTCATCTGGTCATAGGACTTTTTCAAATGTGGCTGAATCTAGAGTGTGTGATGCTGGGATTAAGGCTATGTAATTAGCAAAAGCAGTTCACTGATTGGTTTGGCTTAGTTCTGGCTAGGATTAAGCATATGAGTGCTACACCCACCCTAGGATTGCTAGCCTGCATACAATATAAGGGACAGAAAGAGTCTTGTCTCTCCTTGGTTGCTTTTGCAGCCTTGTGAGCACCATGAATTGTTCCCTGTCAAGCTGCCCTGACTTGCAGCCAGCCAGTTAGGACTGAAACCTTTAGAAACTGAGCTAAATATACCTTTCTGAACCAGTCACACCCCCTGCAAGCCTGCTAGCTGCCACTGGGATCACAAGCCAGGAAAGGCAGGGAGAAACAGCCAGCCAAGTCCCTGTACACCTGATGCCAGCGGGGCAGTCTTAGAGAAGCTAGCACATGTCTAGAGAAGCCCACCCCACCCCCCACCACCTCCTTGGGAACCTAGATTAGGAGAAACACAGGTACCTGACCCATTCCCCTACAACACAGAAGGGCAGCCAATACAGCAAATGCCTGGGGCCCCAGCTTATCTGGAGGAATCCAGGAAAATGTCAAGATGAAGGAGCAAAAGACAATCTCAGACCTCCAACCTACACAGAATAAGTCTGGGAGAGATAGACATAGAAGAAATTGAAAGTCACACACCTGACATCTCCAAGAGGATAGCAACTGAAGTAAACAAACAACTCCATAAGACTGTAAAACTAATCAGATCAAAAATAATATCTCCAGTAAAAGAAGAAATGACACACATAATGAAAAAAATGCTGAGGATATCTAAGGAAGACATAGATAAAAAAGGAGGGGCATAGGAAAATGATGAAAACCTTAAATTAGCAATATAAGAAGGAATTACAATGCATGAAACATATTTAAAGAAATATACAGGAAATTAAAAATTCCATTGAAAGCTGGCAAAACTGCTTGAAAGAAACTGAAGATAGACTCTCAGACCTTGAAGACAGAATTGCAGCTAGCAATCATGAAAGGAAAGATCTCTTTAAAAATAACAAGGAGCCCACCCAGCAACCCCAAGCAGCCAGGGAGCCTCAGTGTGCCATGTGTGGTCTGCTGAAGTCTGCCCATCATACTCTACCCAACCAGGGAGACTCTATACATGCTTGGGGCATGGTAAGGCCCCACACAGCAACACCAAGCAGCTGGGGAGCTTCGGTGTGCTGTGTGTGGCCTGGTGAAGGTCTTCCCAGCATACTTCACACAAGCAGCCAGGGAGCCTCAGTACACCACTCAGGACCTATTAAGGCCTGCATAATGACCCCCACTCCACTGGAGAGACTCCCTTGAGTACAGACAACCTTTGCCAACTTAGGAAGCAACTGTGACTTTGCATTCAGCTGCCCAAGGAGAATACAGGAAAATGACAAAACAAAAGAGCAAAATTCAATCTCAAACCTCCAGCCCATCCCAAACAAGTCCAGAAGACATGTAAGTGAAAGAAAGTGTAAGTCACACACCTGAATGTTTTTAAATCATAGCAAATAAAGAAAAGAAACAACTCCATGAAGCTATAAAGGAAATAAGATCAGAAATAATCTCCAAGATAAAACAAGAAATGATAAACATAATGAAAGAAATGCTGAACACATCTAAAGAAGACATAGTTAAAAATACAGGAGCATTGGAAAAGGATGGAAACCTTGATTGAACAATATAAGAAAGAATTAGAATGCATGAAACAGATTCAAAGAACTATCCAGGAATCAAAAATTCTATCAAAAGCAGGCAAAACTGCTTGAACAAATGTGAAGATAAACTTTCAGACCTTGAAGATAAGATTGCAGTTAGTCAACAGGAAAGGAAAGATCCTTTTAAAACAACAAGGAAATAAAAATTCAACAGTTGCAGGACAATGCAAAGAAAAACAATATAATGATGATAAGTGTAAATGAAAAAGGTGACAACACAAATGATATAAAGAGACTATTTACAGAAGTAATAGCAAAAAACCGCCCAGGCATGGGAAAAGAAACTGACATATAGATAAGTGAAGCATATAAAACTCCAATTAGCCATAACCAAAATAAATCTACACTAAACATATAATAATCAACATCCCTGAAATTAAGCACAAGAAGAGAATACTAAAAGCTGTTAGAGAAATGAAACAGATCACCTATAAAGGAAAGCCCATCAGAATCACAGCAGACTTTTCAACACAAACGATGAAGTCAAGAAGAGAATGGAGTGAAGTATTTCCAGTCCTGAAAGAAAACAACTACCAACCCAGTTTGATGGACCCTGCAAAAATATCCTTCAAAACTGGTGGAGAAATAAGATACTTCCATGACAAAGAACAACAGAAGAACTTCATGAACTGCAAACCAACCCTACAAAGGGTGCTGAAACATATTCTAGATAGACATAAAATTGACTATGATTTCAAGAACAACAACAGGAAAAAACCACCAAGCAGGGCAAACAACTAAGCAGAGGGGAAATCTAAAGAACCAACAGCAGAAATTTAACTTGACAAAAATAAGCTAATACACATCAGTTATTACCATTAATATAAATGGCCTCAATTCACCAACTAAAAGAAACAGACTGGCAGAATGGATCAAGAAACAACATCCAACTAATGTGCTGTATATAATAAACCCATCTAACATAAAAGGAAATTCATACACTGAAAGTCAAAAGATGAAAAACAATACTTCAGGTGAAAAGTACCCAGAAAAAAGGAGAGGTAACTATTCTGCTTGCCAAGAAGGTAAACTTTAAACCAAGAATGATCAAAAGACATAAAGAAGGTCACTACATACTGGTTAGTAGAAAACTCCAAAAGGAAGAGATAATAATCTTAAAAATATATGAAGCAAATATGGGAACACCCAGACATATAAGACAAACACTAATAGATATGAAAAATCAAATAAGCAATAACACAATTATAACTGAAGAACTTAACACTCCATTGACACGAAGAGACAGATCAACTTGACAAAATCTCAGCAAAGAAATAACAGAACTCAATCGAACTTGTGAACAAATGGAATTAGTAGATGTGTACAGAGTATCCCACCCAATAACATCAGAATACACATTCTTCTCAGTTGCACATTCTGGATATTCTCTAAAATAGACCATATACTGTCCCATAGAACATGCTTATGTAAATGCAAAAGAATCAAAATTATTCCATGCATGCTATCTGATCATAGTGCCATGAAACTGGAAATTAATGACAAAAGAAACTGTGAAAACTCCATAAGTACATGGAAATTAAATAATAACCTCCTGAATAATCAATGGTTCACAGAGGAAATTAAAGAAGAAATCAAACAATATCTACAAGCGAACAAAAATGTAAATACAGCTTACTGGAACCTGTGGGATATGATGAAAGCAGTGATTAGAGGGAAATTTATTGCAGTGAATATCACACACTAGGAAAACAGAAAGAACACAAACAAACAACCTGATGCTACACCTCAAACATCTAAAAAAAGAAGAGTAAGTCAAGTTCAAATCCCAAAGCAGGGAGGAAATTATAAAGATCAGAGCAGAAATAAACACAATTGAGACTAAGAAAACAATACAAAGAATTAATGAATCAAAGAGTTGGTTCTTTGAAAGAATAAATGAAATTGAGAAGCCCCTAGCCAATCTTATCAAAAAAGAAAAGAAAAAATTCAAATTCATGCAACAAGGAATGAAAAGGGAAATCACTATAAACCCTATAGAAATATAGAAGATCATTAATATCTACTTTGAAAAACTTTACTCTATTAGGTCTGATAACACAGAAGAAATGGACAGATTCCTAGAAACATATGAATTACCAAAGCTGGCTCAAGAAGATATAAAATTGCTGAATAACCCAATTTCAGTTAATGAAATTGAAAATGTAATTAGAACCTTAACAACAAGGAAAATCCCAGGCCCTGATGGATTCACAGCTGAATTCCACAAGAAATTTAGGGAAGACTTAATGCCAACACTCCTTAAACTCTCAGTGAAATTGAATGGGAAGAAATTCTTCCTAACTCATTCCTGGAAGCAAGTATTACCCTAATACCAAAACCAGAGAAAGATCCAACCAACAAAGGAAACTACTGGCCACTAATGAACATAGATACAAAAATCCTCAATAAAATACTGTCAAACAGAATGCAACAAATCATCAAGAAGGTTATACACCATGACCAAGTGGGATTTATCCCAAGAATGCAGGGATGTTTCAAGATAAGCACATCAATGAACATAATACACCATATCAATAGAGCCAAAGATAAGAATCACATAGTCAGCTCAACAGAGGCAGAAAAAGTTTTTGATAAAGTCCAACAGTCATTCATGATAAAAACCCTATGGAAAATCAGAATAGCTGGTCTTTACCTCAATCTGATAAAAGCCATATACAACATACCAACTGCCAACATCTTACTAAATGGACAAAAACTCAAAACTTATAACCTAAAATCAGGAACAAGACAAAGATGTACATTATCACCACTCCTATTCAATATAGTTCTGGAAACATTAGTCACAGCAATTAGAAAAGAGAGAGAAATAAAAGGAATTAGGATAGGAAAGGAAGAAGTTAAATTATCATTATTTGCAGATGATATGATACTCTAGATAGAAGACCCCCAAAACTCCACTGAAAAACTTCTAGATGTAATAACCAAACTCAGTAAAGCAGTTGGATACAAAGTCAACATTGGAAAGTCAATAACATTCCTGTACACAAATAGCAAACTCATTGAGAGAGAAATAAGGGAAACCACATGCTTCTCTATAGCATCCAAAAAAATGAAATATTTAGGAATCAATCTAACAAAGTAAGTAAAAGATCTATACATTGAAAATTACAGTACTCTGATAAAAGAAATCAAAGAGAATTTCAGAAAATGGAAAGACATTTCTTGTTCATGGATAGGAAGAACAAACATTGTGAAAATGGCCATTGTCCAAAAATTGTGATACAGTTTAATGTAATTCCAATCAAAATACTATTAGCATTCCTCACAGATCTAGAGAAATCATTCCTAAAATTCATCTGGAACCAAAAGAGACCTAGAATAGCAAAGACAATTCTGGGAAACAAAGCCAAGGCAAGAGGTATCACAATCCCTGACTTGAAATTATACTACAAAGCTACTGTGATAAAATCAGCATGGTACTGGCCTGAAAACAGACCTGAAGATCAGTGGAATAGATTAGAAGACATGGCCACAACTACAAACACACTCAGCCACCTTATCTTTGACAAAGGATCCAAACATGTTCACTGGAAGAAAGATAGCCTCTTTAACAAGTGGTGCTGGAAAAACTGGCTTTTCATGTGCGGAAAACTAAAACTAGACCTATGTCTACCTCCATGCACTAAACTAAAGTCAAAATGGATCAAAGATCTAAATATTAAAACATAAACACTAAATCTGCTGGAAGACAAAGTAGGTAGAAATCTTGAAAGACATAAGAGTACACAGAGAGTTCATGAACAAAAATCAAACTACACAGGAAATACTTCCCAGAATCAACAACTGGGATCTCATCTTATTAAAAAGGTTTTGCATGTTAAAAGAAATCTCCAGTGCAGTGAAAAGAAAATCTATGAATTGAGAAAGAATCTTAGTCAACTGTCCCTCAGACAAAGGACTTCCATCTAGAATATATTAAGAATTTTTTAAAAATCAGGCCCCCAAGATTCAAAGACCCATTCCAAAAAAATAGGCATCTGAGATTAATACACAATTCTCAGATGAAGAAATACAAATGGCAATGAAATATATGAAAAAATGTTCAGTATCATTGGTCATTAAAGACAGGCAATTTAAAACAACACTGATATTCCATCTCACTTCAGAAAGAATGGCCAAAATCAAGAATTCAACGAATGACATATGCTGGATGAGCTGTGGAAAAAAATGAACTCTATTCCACTGTTGGTGAGAGTGTAGACTGTTGCCACCACTGTAAAAATCATTGTGGAGATTCCTCAAAAAGCTTGCATCAGAGGTCCTGTTTGACCCACCTATTCGGATTCTGTACATTTTCCCAGAAGAATTTAAAACATCATACCACAGTGACATATGTGTACCTATATTTATAGCAGCACAGTTTCTAATAGCCAAATCTTGGAAACAACCCAAAAGCCCATCAACTGAGGAATGGAATAAAAAGATGTGGCATTTTTATGCAATGGAGTACTATTCAGCTATTAAGAAGGATCACATCGAGGCTTTTGTAGATAAACAGATGCGACCTGAGAGCATACTCATAAGTGAAATAAATCAGACTCACATGTGTAAATACCATATTGTCTCCTTGGTGTAAGAAAATGAAAGAGCAAATAAGATCCAAAATCTACAATAAATATTGTGAAAGGGTAAGAAACTGCTCAAAGTGAAAAATAACTGGGATAAGGAACAGGAGAAAAGAAAAGATATAAATTTGGATATTTATACATAAAATAGCTAAGATGATTACACTACTAATTCTAATTCTATTTTTGGAAAACAATGGTTGATCAATTTTGCATGTCTATATCTGGTAATCTAAGCAACTTTTTTAATATAACAACCATTGTTAAATTCCTATTATCTTGTTTTGAAAGCCCATATTGTTATTGTTTTGGTTTTTTGTTTTTATTGATTGTCTCTTTTGCTTCTTGTTTTTCTTGTCTTCCCCCCCCACCTTTTAAAAATAAAATTTAAATTTTTTTTTAATGAGAAACCAGGAAATAACAATTCAATGACTGCAAGATGACACAAAAAACATAATTTAAGACTTATAGGGGTCAGCGAAAAAGGGTCAACACAGATGACATAAAAAGACTATTTGCAGAAGTAATAGCAGAAAACTTCCCAAGCATGGGAAAAGGGTCTGACATAGAGATTAGTGAGGTATATGGAACCCCAACTAGCCATAACCAAAATAAACCTACACCCACACATATAATAATCAAGATTCCAGGAATTCAACACAAGAACAGAATATTAAAGGCTGTTAAACAAGAAACAGATCACCTATTAAAGAAAACCCATCAGAATCACAGCAGACTTCTCAACCCAAACCATCAAGTCAAGAAGAGTTTGGAGTGAAGTGTCTGAAATCCTGAAAGAAAACAACTTCCAACCCAGATTGATGTACCTCGCAAAACTATCTTTCATAATTGATGGAAAAATAAGATACTTCCATGATAAAGAACAACTGAAGGAATTCATGACTACCAAACCAACCCTACAGAGAGTGCTGAAGGATATTCTAGAGAGAGATAAAGATGACCTTGGTTCCAGGAACAGCAGCAGAGGAGGTTCGCCAAACAGGACAGGCATTTGAATGAAGGGAGAAAGTGGAGGGCCAACAGTAGGAGGATAGCATGACAGAGATGAACCAATGTATGCCAGTTGTAACCATTAATATAGATAGCCTCAATTCACCAATAGAAAGAAACACAGAGCAGATCAGGAGATAGGATCCATCAATACACTGTATACAAGAAATACATTTGACCGGAAAGAAAGCCATGAACTGAAGGATGGAGAAGAGAAAACAATGCTGCATACAATGAGGACACAGAAAAAAGCAGGGGTAGCATGTCCATCAACCACAAATGGATAAGAAAGATATGGCATTTTTATACAACAGAAAGCTAGTCAGATATAAAGAAGGATAATCCCAAGGCTCTTGTAGGTAAACAGATGCAACTTGAGATCATGCTCATGAATGAAATGGTTTGGACTTACATGGGTAAACATTGTGTTGTCTCTCTAGTGTAGAAAACTGAAGGAGTATATCTAAAATATACAGTAGATATTGTGAAAGTCTAAGTGTAGGAAACATCTAAAAATGGAAGATGACAGCCATTGTTAATTTCTTATTTTCTCATTTTATCACTTTCATTGATTTGTTTTGATTGGTTTCATTCTGTTTCATCTTGTTTGATTTTATTCTCTTTAAAATAAAACAAACAAACAAACATACAGGTTTTATTGAAAAATAAATAAATAAGTAAAACTTTTTCCTTTAACTTTCAGTGTTGGGTATTTTGTCCCAGCAATGAGAAAAGTAACTAAGTCAAGAGCTTTAAAATAATCACATCTTCAAAGTATTTTATCATACGGTTCACATTCACTGGTTCTATGGATTAAGATGTGGCTTTAGTGGCAGGGGAGAAGAAACATCATTCACTCTACCACATTTTGTAATCCCTGGCCCTGATGCTATCACTGATAAATCCTTTATGCAATTCTTTAACAAAATAAAAAAAGACATTTTCAAATTTTTTATAACTAAAATTGGATACTAAAACTTGACAAAGAATTTACAAGGAAAACTACTCAATACATAAAAATTCTGGATAAAAAGGCAGCAAACTGTAGTAATACATACAGGTGTTAATATATACCAAAATCCCTGCAGAGGGTATCAGTCTCCCACCCAGCAATATGTCACACAGATGCAAAAGAAAGACAGAGAAAATTCTGCACTTGAGGAGCTCTGGAATAACCCAATGCTCTCTATGAAACAAAGGGCCATGAGTCCAAAAGCTCATGGCTTTTATTAGTATCAATCATGGAGGTGGGTAGAGGTCGTGGCAAGAGTACATGGAAAGAGAAACTGTAGGCATAGCTGTAAGAAGTAACAGAGCACTCTTGCACCAGCAACAGGGGCCCTCCAATTAGAAGTACAATGCAGACCTTGATGTATGCAAGGTTGGAACCTACACTGCCAGGAAGGTATAATTCTTTCTGAGTCCCATGGCCTCAGCTGAGATGTTATCTCATGTGTTAGCTCTGAAATCTCATAGGTTTTTGCTGGAACCTCCATTCCAGCTGCCAGCAGAGGGGGCAATTCTCACCTCTGTGTTGCCACCTCCCTAAGCTGAAATTCACCAGCACCTTTGGCCAATTAAGGGCACATCTGCTTCAATATACACAGCTCTGCATATCTAAGTGAATAGGGTTAAAGAAAAAGCCAGGTAAAGATTAAGGCAAGGGGCTTCATTTCTCAAGAGAGCTCAGTTTGGCGATCTCCCACAAATACATTCTATAATTTCCTCAACATCTTTCCAAGTCAATTCTCCCTAATATCAAGGGCATTAGTCCTGATATTTCTTTACAAATATTATGATTATTTTGGGCTTTTCTAGAGCCCTGTATGATAAGAGTCACACAGTATGTATTCTTTGGTGTCTAGCTTCTTCTCATTCATCCATGTACATATTGTTAGTTTGTTATTTTTTATTGCTGAGTATGAGACTATACAGTTGATCCATATTATTTGTGGTAGGTATATGCCCTATAAAGTTGTCAAAAACATTAAATTAGGAAATATTTAGTCATTATTCCAAGGGGAAATACAAGGATAGGTTCCTGCAAGCCTCTGGTCATAGTATTTTTGTTAATCAATCAGTATATAAACATTTATTTTATGTGTGTTTCTTTTTAAAGACACCTTATGTAACATATACTGATTCCTTAACACTGAATTGACAGTCAACAGCACTATAACTAATAGCTGAATGAAGGTTATCTAATTCATATCCTCTCCATAAGGCACATTGCAGCCTTCTTGCATTTAGCAACACTAGACATCATTTTGGCACCATGCTTGAGGTCTATTTTAGATAGCAATATCACTACCACAAAGCACAAAAACAACTCCCCCCAAAAAATGGCAATAAAGACCATAAAAAGACCAGTTATTTACAGTATGTGAACAGAAACAAGAAGTCAGGACATGTCCTTGTTCCAGCTCAGCTGAGAAGTTGTACATTAGGTAATTCAAATGTTTCACAGCTCTGTGCACATAGGCATGTGTCAGTAAGTGACCTGAAACAAACTGCAAGTATTGATTTTGAAGTTACAAATAAATTTTAGTGAGTATGTACATTCACAGATATACAACCTATAAATAATCAGGATCAACTATACCATTCTCTTGTTAATGAATATTTGTTTTATGAAACCATTAGTTTAAAGAATTAAACTGCTATGAACATAGTAACAGAAATTTTTGTGAAGATATGTTATAGTTTTTCTTAAAAAAAAATATCTGGGAGTAGAACTGCCAGAGCATTGGGTGAGTGTATAGTGTTTACCTAATTTGAAAGATATTGACAGAACTCTTTTCAAATGAGTTTTTCTAGTTCACACACCTTCCTACTTCTGAGTTTTCTATTGGGCCAATCTGATCTGAAGCAAAACTTGAAGAATAAATAAACTGAACAACTCCCGGAATTAGACATATTAGTTGAGCAGTAAAGGTGCCCTGAGAAAGATTCTGTCCTCAGATTTCCTCATTTGCCAGTAACCTTCCTTCCACATGCCTCAGGAGGTCATCAAGTGACCCAACACAGCTGCCCTGAAGCCAGCAAGCCACTCTGTCATACAGGTCCCATAGAAATGAGGACCCCTGCCATGTGTTCTTACATAACAATGTGATTATTGACTCTTCATACGTTAGAATTATTTCTGGGACCTGCACAGGGTTAACACTGAAATAGAAACTTCCTGCCATCATCTTGTAGGAAAGCATACAAACAAGCCTAATACAACTCTATATCATGGAATTATAAAAGGACAAATTATGAAAGGAGAGACTTACTCAACTTTCTCTCAGGACTCCTTTTTTTTAGAACTAACTTCCTTATATCAGGTCTTAGCTCCAGTTTACAGATATTCTCTGATATTACCCAACACCATATGGAATGATCAGAAAAAGGAAGTTGGTGGGTTTAGTTCTATAATTGAAACTTTCTCTAACTTAGTGAATTCATGGTACCTTCTAGCTCATGTGTGACTTGGGAAAATCATTTACATTCTATTTTAGTTCTGCCATCCATAGATCAGAAAAAAATACATCTCAGTCCTATCTATTATGACATAACAATAAGATTATGAATGTAAAAAACTGTAAAGGGTTTAAGTGATACACAGTATAATTGATTTTACACTCTGAACTACATATAAAGTCACCACTGACAAATCTATAAAGAAATTACTTCAATGTCTGGAATTCAGTAAGTGCCCAAGGAATTTTAGCTATTATTGTTACTACTTGTCTTCTTAGAACTGTGCTGCAGTTATTCAAGGGTGACTGTGGTAGCCCATTTCATTATGTAAAAACTATTTAGAGATATTGCCTTCTCAATTGTCACCAACACACATTAGATCTCATCTACAATGTGCACTATCCCTTAACTGTCAAAATAACTGTTTCATGAATGTTTTTCATTTCCTTAGCCCAAAACTGGTGATGATCACTGAATGATGAAACAGTGGCCAAAGGGAAAGATGAGGGTGGTATAACAAAGATGGGAGTGGCTTGGGAGAGTATAAGTAAGTGAGCGTTGGGGGAGCCCAAGTAAAAACCAGGGACACTGTCTTCCTGTGCTAAGGTAGAGAATCTTGATCCCTTTGGCCTGGCTTCAGAAAATCTGTGGGAAAGAAAAGTCCTGAGCCTATAGCTCCCCTTTAAGTAGACAGTGAAACTATCCTCAGGCAGCCATGGTTTTAGAAAGAGCAGCAGACAGAAAGACCTGGATCGAAGAATCTAAGGAACTAAGTTTCTTTTTCCTTGCCTGAAAGGCCCCAATAGAGGCACAGTCCTCACATTCCTTTGGGTAGAAGGGCTGCCATCTGTCCATATTGAGTCATCCCCCTTCTGTTTATGCCCAAAGCTGCATTCTTATCCCAGGGGTGCCCCATACCTGACTATATACACTGATTCCAGCAGACATTCCTGAGGAGACGACTGAACTGAGGACTCCATAACCTTCTGGTCTTCTGCACCTCACACGAAAAAAGCTGGACCACTATGAGGCTTATTTTCTATTTGAGTGTCCTTACTGGTATGTATCCCAGATCTTCTGTATCCTGTCAGGCTGAGGTTAATACAGGAGGGGATGAGACATAGCGGGGATGTGTGAAAGGTACAGAAAAAGTCAAGAACACTGTCATAAGAGAATTGGGTCCCTTGGTCCCTCCTTTTTGATGCTACCCAAGGTTCTCAGGACAGATTTCTAATGCTTTCTAATGCTAAGATATGAAGTAGGTCATGGTACACAACTGCTTTGGGTAATCCATAGTGGTGAGTATTCTCCTCTTGTTATTCCAGAATGTGTCTCATAACTCTGTGATCACAAAGACAGGGAACCCATTTCGATCTATGATATTCCCTCTTTCCAAAACTTCAGACTGCAGAGGGTGAAGACAGTGGGGACAAGAGGTCTAATACCAGGCCCTACCTTCTGTAGGCCCTCCCTCTCAGGAAGTTCTGATTGCAGAATTTGCTAGTGAGGCCTTTCCTACCACTCTTTTACTACCCCAGTTGCACCACATTTAGCTGTGTGCTATTGGGCAAGTTAATTAGTTCATCTGTACTTCCATACTTCAGTCAAATAGTAGGATATTTTTGCCTATATTATTCAGTTGTGAAAACTAAACCCATGTAAAACACCTAGATTCATGCCTGGCATGCAGCTCAGTGTCCTTCATCTTTATTAGTAATTCATCATTTTTTCTTTGGGTTAGGGTTGGTTCTAACTAAGACTGCTCAGAAAAGGATGGGGTGAGGTTCAGGACCAGCTTGGGAGGATCAACAGAAGTACTGAGCACAGTCAAAATAAGAACAGTACCTTTTTCTGATCAGAATCAGTCTTCCTCTCCCTTAGTCTCTAGATTTAAAAAAAAATTTCATTTATAAAAAATCCTATGCTTACTCCATGAATTTTTTAAATGGAAAAAAATATGATTCATAATCCCACACATGCTAATATCTTACAAAAAATTGTATGTTCTGTGGATTTTAAAGTAGAAGAAAATATACATCATTCATAATCTCACACATCTAGTATTTTGTTTGAATTGACTCCCAGACTTAGTTCTTTTTATTTAAATAGTTTGTCTTTTGTTTATTATTTTTAAAAAATTGAATTACATTGTATATCTTTATTGTTTTTTAGTTATTTTTAATTTAAAGAAATGTCACTAATATTTCTTTAATATTTTTATAAATATAAGCTTTAATGTATATGATGTTCTACTTGTTCATGTACTTCTTTATTTCAGCATTCAGCATAACTATATTAGACATTCATGTTTCCAATGTTCAGCTGTTACAATTAGTGCTAAAACAAGCATGTTTATTCAGAATTTTTATCTATATTTGACATATGTAGAGTCCACATGTGGACTCTTGAAGTTGGAATTATATGGTCACAGGTTATGAATAATTCTTAATAACTAAATTGCTAAATTTCTAAATTACTTTTCAAGAAAAACATCAATTTTCAATAGTAAATGAGCCTCATTATATTCTTTTTAGAGTAAATATTAAACTAAAAATGAGTATTATAAATTTTAGATATAATGGTATGCCATTTTTATTTACAGTTTTGCCAGAAAAATATCAAATATATTCACAGTTCCAGACCAATTGCTACTTTAAAATCATCTATATTCCTCTTGAATTAGGAAATTATGTCCTCATTTGTTCTAACATTTATATATTAAGAGTACTAACTTATTTTCTCAGGAACATCTTTCTTTGCTCACTCATCTGAGCAAAAAGAAGACCCTGCTCCCTATTTGGCATACCTCAAGTCTCACTTCAACCCCTGTGTGGGTGTCCTCATCAAAACCAACTGGGTGCTGGCCCCAGCTCACTGCTACTTACCGTGAGTATGAGGCATCCTTGATGCCTGAAAACAGGAATTGTTCATTCTAAATTAGTGATTCTCAAATAGGGGGAACTCCCCAGGGTACATTTAGCAATGTCTGAAAGTATTTTTGGTGATCATAATCAGGCAATGGCAATAGCGACATCTAGTGGGTAGAGGCCAGAGCAAGGATCCTGCTAAACATCCTACAGTGCAAAACATAGTCCACCTAAAAGCCTGTCCAGACTGGTTGGTTAGTGACACTACTCAATTAGCTAAGAGGTCCTTTGTTACATGTTGTACATTTTCATTCTCATCAGTTTTTTCATGAATTTTTTACTGTAAGTATGAATTTTATCAATTAGGGATCCAGCAGGTAACTAATAATGCACTTATATTGGTAAATTGATGAGATTTTAAAAGAAATGAATTGCAAGTGTAGAGATATCATTGAGAAAACACAAAGAATAGTTCTGTACCCCCAGGGTTAGTATTAGGAAAATGCAGTGACCACCACTATATGTAGCAAGGCAAGGGGAAAAAGAGATTTCAGAAAGAGCTACAAGACAAGAGAGGGGAGAGGAGGGGAAGGGAGGGGAGGGGAGAGAAGAGGAGAGGATGGGAGAAGACTAACTAATAGGAATGATATAGCCAATCTAAAGCAATGCTGTAGGGATAGAACTGAGAGGATAAATACTATAACTTCACCATTCTCCTTCCAATTATCTTTGGTGCTTCCTAGTAACCAAAAATCTAATCAGAAGCACAAGGCAAGAGGATGCATTCAGTTAATCCATGTAACCTTTCAAAAATGCAGTTCAGGTTAGAGGAGAGTTGTCAGTGGGTTCAGTGAAATTAACAGATGATATGTAATACTCAAGTCATTCCACTCACCTGTCTCCACCAAAACGAAAAAGGAAAAGCTGGAGACAGTGGAAAATTAAATGTCTTTGATATATATCATTTTCCTTTATATCACATTAAGGACACCATATTAAAACACTGGCCAAGGCCTCCACCATTTACTATCCGATCATGGATAAATTACTATGTGCCTCCACTACTTCATTTGTAAAACAGAGATAAACATAGGGCCCACTGCCCAGAGTTAGTTAGATAAAGTATGTCACAGTAGCTGGCACATTGTAACAGTCAGTATCTTAGCAATGATGATGATGATGATGATTACTTCTAACTCCTCCCTTCAGAAATCTGAAAGTGATGCTGGGAAATTTCAGGATTAGAGTCAGAGATGGGACAGAGCAGACAATTAATCCCACCCAGATTATTCGCTACTGGAAGTATAATGACAGTGCCCCACAGGATGATATCATGCTCATTAAACTGGAGAAACCAGCCACCCTCAACCGCAAAGTCCAGCTCCTTCCCCTTGCTACAAAGAATGCTTCACCAGGCACTGTCTGTATGCTCTCTGGTTTAGACTGGAGCCAGAGAAACACTGGTAAGTACACCTCCCGTGGCAAATTAAAGCCATCCCTTGGTTACCCTTGAAAAGGAACATCGACAGAGGACAGGAAAAAATGGATGATAAATCCAGAGAGAAGCTACAGAAATGATCTGGCAAAAAGAGACTTGCCCAAAAGTCCAAAGCTCCTCCGCCCCCAAGGTGCCTAATGTCCCACTCCCTCTTCAAGGCTTTGGCAGCTGGAGCCACCAGGCTATCTGACTCTGAACAGGGTCACACAATTTCTGATTGTCAGTCACATTTTGTATTAATGCTGTCTCATTAACACAAATGCTCATTTCACATGTAAAAGATATCTCTGAAAACCTGAGTCAGGACACTTCTTTCATCCAGGACTAGACACAGAAGAGAAAAAAAAATCCTCTTTCTCAAAGGCACATAAAAACCCGGCGTGGTGGCGCACGCCCTTAATCCCAGCACTCGGGAGGCTGAGGTAGGTGGAGCATTGTGAGTTTGAGGCCCGGCTTAGGCTACAAAACTGCAAGATCGGCTGGAGCTACATAGTGTGACCCTGCCTCAAAACACTAGGGCTGGGAGTTTGGCTCAGTGGCTTAAGCGCCTGTCTGTCAGGTGCAATGCTGTGAGTTTGATCCCTGGTGCCGCAAATCAAAGGCACATAAAGACTATCTCAAAATCCTTAGGATTAACTCTCAATTATGTTCATTTATTTCTTCCCTTTTTTTGATTCCTTACTTTTTTCATACTCACACAAAAGACACCAGTTGAAAGAGGAGTGGGTTAGGAGTGACGGGTCATTGTGAGCATATTATTTTCTTTTACGCTGTATTCCCTCAGGCAGACATCCTGACTTACGGCAGAATTTGGAGGGCCCTGTGATGACAGATGAAGAATGCCAGGAAACTGAACAAGGAAGAAACCACAGGAACTCCTTATGTATTAAATTTGTGAAAGTATTCAGTCGAATTTTTGGGGTAATCTTTTCTCTATATTCAGCTTTCCTTTACTTGTATTTATCCAGTTAACTATTAAGCATGGTATGAAGTTTTTAAACTTATATTCTTTTTTGAGAATTTGATAAGACCCCTGAAAAGACATCTTTATTTCTCTAGACATGGGTGGAGTCTCCTTACAAAGCATCTATATTCATTAAAGAGCTTCATGTAGTATCTCTTGTTATTAACCATTTGCTAGATGTTCATTCTCATTGGTATAAGTAAAATAATTTGAAAAAAGGAAACAGACTTTGCTTTTTAAAAATTATAAATTTTTCACAAATTGAAACTGGATTTGTCAGTTCAAATAAATGGGATTTGACTCATTTGCATATGCTATCAAGAGAGGCTAATTCTCTGACATTAAAGATCACACAAGACCAGTTACAGCAAAACTAGAAAATGAGCACAAACTTTATGATGTCAGTTCTATTGGTAGGGTTTGCCTAAATTGGAGATTAAAGCTGTTTCCTTTGAGTTCTGACCATATTTCTTTCTGTATGAACTCTGATAGGAGATAGCTGTTGCTACTGTTATCTGCAATAAAAAGCTCCAGGGAATCGAAGTTGGACACTTCATGGGAGGGGATGTCGGCATCTACACCAATGTTTACAAGTATGTATCCTGGATTGAGGATGTCACTAAGGACAAGAAAAAATAATACTCTGCATCTCCCTATACATCCTACTGTGTATCACTGACCATACAAGCCTACATTCTCTCTAAGCTTCAAATAAAATCTCCAGATATTCTGGGATGTAGCACACTGGTAGCCTATCTTCTTGTGTCTCTACCCACACCCTACAATAATATAAAGAAATGGGCAACTAGTACACTCTGCTAGGTTACATTCATATTTCATGCATTGCTCATAACTTCTGAAGTTACCTTTTATCTCCCTTTACAAATGAGAAAATTGAATCTGAGATGTTACCCTTTGCTGGTAGATACCAGTGTCTGGATTGAAACCTCAAAATATCAGATGCCAAATTCTATGCTCTTAGCCACAATATTATGAGGGAGTCCATGGCATCACAGCAGGTGTCAGCTCCTATTTCCCTGCTAAATCTGTTATTCAAAGGACTTTAAATTCTCACATGAGGCTAAACTCTCTTAAAATCAATCATGCTTCACTTCTGGACTGTAATTATTGCAGCATCTACATAAAGAGTCAGAGGAAGAGTGGGAATTAAAAATTGAAACTAAAAGGGAGTAATGGAGGCAGGTAGGCATAAATTTGGCATTTTTCATCAAAGAATTTTTATTCCAGTTAGGAACATAGACTAACATAGGTGAAATATGGAAAATAAGAGTAAGACATTATAAGAAGTACAGAAATTAGGGAAAAATGATCAACGACAAATGAAATTCAGGGAGTTATAAATAAGTGAGTTTCAGTTGAAACTTAAAAGGACAGATATAATTTAAATAAAAACAGGGGACCCAGTCCTGCGACTCAGTGCAACCCACCAGGGGAATGCCTGGTCAGCCTCGCAGGACACAGAGGTACTGAGCCCAGCCCAGCCCACAACCCCAGAGCTGCTCATCAGGGACTGGCCAGCGTAGCTGCAGGGCCTTGGAGAGCTTGGGGTCTCCCCACCAGAGCACAGGGTGCGCGCGAGCTCCATTCTTCAGTGGAGCGGCTTGCGCACCAGGTCCTAGTGGTCGCAGGCCTGCCCAGCCAGGAGCAAGGCCCCAGCACTATAGGCCTGGGAATCACCGAGGCTTGCCTGGCACACCAGAGGCTCTGAACTCCTTGCAGTCAGACTCAGGGTCCAGATGGCACCACACTCCAGGGTACGCTCTGCCTAGCTGCCTGGGACCGGGAGGCCTTGGCCCCCACCCAGTAAGGCGGAGGCTCCACCCGCACACTCCAGGAGTGCGCCCTCACTAGCTGTGCACAAGATCCAGCTCTACCGGGTCCTGCGACTCAGCGCAACCCACCAGGGAAATGTCCAGTCAGCCTCACAGGACACAGAGCCACACAGGTTCTAGAAGAAAATGACAAAACCAAAGACCAAGAGGCAGTCTCAATCCCCCAGCACACTGAGAACAAACCCAAGAGACACTGAAATGAAAGACAGTGGGAGTCACACAACTGAACTTTCTGAAATGATAGAAAATGCAGTAAAGAAACAGCTCAAAGAAGCTATAGAGAAACTCAAATCAGAAATATTCTCTCAGCTAAAAAGTGAAATGAGAACCATTGTTAAAGAAATGTTGTGTGTATCTAAAGAAGAGCAAGATAGAAAAAATAGAACTTAAGAAAAAGATTGAAACTTTGAATGAACAATATAAGACACAAACAGAATGCATGAAACAGATGCAAAGGGAAATGCAGGAAATGAAAAATTCCATGGAAAGTTTGAAAAACCACTTGAATGCAGCTGAAGATAGAATCTCAGATCTTGAAGACAGCATGGGAGACCATGGCCACAAAAGAAAAGATTTCTTAAAAATAGTAAGGAACCAACAAACAACAATTCAACAGCTGCAAGATGATGCCAAGAGAAATAACATAAGATTAATAGGCATAAATGAAAAAGCAGGGGTCAATACTAATGACCTGCAAAGACTATTCACAGAAATAATAGCAGAAAACTTTCCCAACATGGGAAGAGAATCTGAAATACAGGTAACTGAGGCATACAGAACCCCAATTAACCATAACCAAAATAAACCTTCACCCAGACATATAATAATAAGGGTATCAGAAATACAGCACAAGAACAAAATACTAAAACTGTCAGAGAAAAAAAACAGATCACCTATGAAGGAAAGCCTATCAGAATCACGGCAGACTTCTCAACACAAACCTTTAAGTTAAGAAGAGCTTGGAGTAAAGTATTTCAAATCCTGATAGAAAACAACTTTCAACCCAGATTGATGTACCCTGCAAAACTATCCTTAAAAGTTGATGGACAAATAACATACTTCCATGACAAAGAACAACTGAAGAAATTTATGGCCACCAAACCAACGCTACAAAGAGTACTGAAAGACACTCTAGAAAGAGACAAAGATAGCCACAGTCTTAAGAACAACAACAAAAGGAAACCATAATTAAACAGAAAATGTAGAAAACCAACAACAGAAAGATATCATGACAGGGATGAGCCAGTACATATCAGTTACATCAATCAATGTAAATGGTCTCAACTCAACAATAAAAAGAAACAGACTAGCAGAGTGGGTTAATAAACAAAACCCAACAATATGCTATGTACAAGAAACACATTTCACTCAAAAGGAAATTCACAGACTAAAAATCAAAGGCTGGAAAACAATACTCCATGCAACAGGAACCCAGAAAAAAGCAGGAGTAGCTATTATGTTTGCAGAATATGAACTTCAAACCGAAAATGATCGAAAGAGATAAAGAAGGTCGCTACATACTTGTTAGGGGAAAACTTCAAAAGAAAGAAATTACAATCATAAATGCATATGCACCAAATATGGGAGCACCCAACTATGTAAGACAATTCTTAATACACATGAAAAACCAAATAAAAAATAATACAGTTATAACAGGGGACCTTAACACCCCACTGTCACAGAGAGACAGATCAACCAAACAAAAAATCAGCAAAGAAATAACAGAACTGAATCAAACTTATGAACAAATGGACCTATTAGATGTGTACCAAGTATTCCACCCATCAACATCAGAATACACATTCTTCTCAGCTGCATATGGGTCATTCTCTAAAATAGATCATATACTGGCCCACAGAACATGCTTAAGTAAATGCAAAGGAACTGAAATAATTCCATGCATATTATCTGACCACAGCGCAGTAAAATTGGAAATGAATGACAAAAAACCTACAATAACTGCATAAACACATAGAAATTAAATAATACTCTCCTAAACAACCAATGGGTCACAGAAGAAGTTAAAGAAGAAATTAAACAATATCTACAACTGAATGAAAATTCAAATGCAAATTACCAGAACCTGTGGGACAAAATGAAAGCAGTCCTCAGAGGGAAATTTATAGCACTAAACTCTCACATCAGAAAAATGGAAACAACACACATAAGCAACCTAATGCTGCACCTCAAACTTCTAGAAAAAGAAGAGAAAGTCAAGTCCAAAGCCCAAAGAAGGGAAGAAATTATCAAGATCAGAGAAGAAATTAATGCAATTGAAACTAATAAAACAATACAAAGAATTAATGAACCGAAGAGTTGGTTCTTTGAAAGAATAAATAAAATTGATAAGCCCCCAGCCAACCTTATCAAAAAGAGGAAAGAAAAAACTCAGATTCATGCAATAAGAAATGAAGAGGGTGAAATCACTACAGACCAAGTGGAAATACAGAAGATCATCAACACCTACTTCAAAAACCTTTACTCACATAGATTTGATAACACAGAAGAAATGGACAGATTCCTAGAAACCTATGAATTACCAAAGTTGAATCAAGAAGATGTAAAGCTGCTGAATAACCCAATTTCAGCTAATGAAATTGAAAATGTAATTAGGACCCTACCAACAAAGAAAAGCGCAGGCCCTGATGGACTCACTGCTGAATTCTACAAGAAATTTAGGGAAGACTTAATGCCAACACTCCTCAAACTCTTCAATGAAATTGAAAGGGAAGTAAATCTCCCTAACTCATTCCTGGAAACAAGTATTACCCTAATACCAAAACCAGAAAAAGACCCAACCAAAAAAGAAAATTACAGGCCAATCTCCCTCATGAACATAGATGCAAAAATCCTCAATAAAATACTGGCAAATAGAATATAGAATATTATACATGGTGTATAATAGAAATATTATACACCATGATCGAGTGGGATTCATCCCAGGAATGCAGGAATGGTTCAATATATGCAAATCCATAAATGTAATGCGCCATATCAACAGGGTCAAGGACAAGAACCACATGATCATCTCAATGGATGCAGAAAAAGCTTTCAACAAAATCCAACACCCATTCATGATAAAAACCCTACAGAAAATCAGAATAGATGGTCTCTACCTCAACCTGATAAAAGTCATATATCATAAACCAACAGCCTACATCTTACTAAATGGAGAAAAACTGAAAACTTTCAACCTAAATTCAGGAACAATACAAGGATGTCCATTATCACCACTCCTATTCAATATAGTTCTGGAAATAGTAGCCAGAGCAATTAGACTAGAGAAAGAAATAAAGGGAATAAGGATAGGAAAGGAAGAAGTGAAATTATCATTATTTGCAGACGATATGATACTCTACATAGAAGACCCCCAAAAATCCATTAGAAGACTTCTAGAAGTAATAACCAAATTCAGTAATTTTGCTGGACACAAGGTCAACACTCAAAAATCAATAGCGTTCCTGTACACAAAAAACAAAGTCACTGAGAGAGAAATAAGGGAAACCACACCCTTCACTATAACATCCAAAACAATGAAATACTTAGGAATCAATCTAACAAAGGAAGTAAAAGATCTATACAGTGAAAATCACATTACTCTAAAGAAGGAAATCGAAGAAGATTTCAGAAAATGGAAAGATACTCCCTGTTCATGCATAGGAAGAACAAACATCGTGGAAATGGCCAGTCTTCCAAAATTATTATACAGATATAATGCAATCTCAATCAAAATACAACTTGCCTACCTCACAGAGCAAGAGAAAGCATTCCTGAAATTCATCTAGAACCAGAAAAGACCTAGAATAGCAAAGGCAATTCTGGGCAACAAAGGGAAGGCAGGAGGCATCACAATCCCCGACTTGAAACTATACTATAAAGCTACTGTGATAAAATCAGCATGGTACTGGAATCAAAACAGACCTGAAGATCAATGGAATAGATTAGAAGATACAGCCACAACTACAAATACACTTAGCCAGCTCATCTTTGACCAAGGGTCCAAACATGTACATTGGAAGAAAGATGGCCTCTTTAACAAATGGTGCTGGAAAAACTGGCTTTCTATATGCCATAAACTAAAACTAGATCCATGCCTATCACCATGCACTAAAATAAAGTAAAAATGGATCAGAAATCTGAATATTAAAACAGAGACACTAAACTTACTAGAAGACAGAGTAGGTAAAAATCTTGATGACATAGGAGTAGGCAGAGAGTTCATGAACAAAAATCAGATTACACAGGAAACACTTTCCAGAATCAACAACTGGGATCTCATCTTACTAAAAAGTTTTTGCATTCAAAGGAAATCTCCAACAGGGTGAAAAGAAAACCCATGAATCGGGAAAATATCTTAGCCAATTGTCCATCAGACAAAGGACTTCTATCTAAAACGTATAAAGAATTAAAAGAAATTGGACCCCTAAAATTCAAGGACCCAATCCAAAAATGGGCATCTGCAATGAATACACACTTCTCAGAGAAAGAAATACAAATGGCAAATAAATATATGAAAAAATGTTCAACATCAATGGTCATTAGGGAAATGCAAATTAAAGCAACACTGAGATTCCATCTCACTCCAGAAAGAATGGCCAAGATTAAAAAATCAAGTAACAACAAATCCTGGAGGGGCTGTGGGGAAAAAGGAACTCTTCTCCACTGTTGATGGGGGTGTAGACTGGTGCAACCACTATGGAAGTCAGTGTGGAGATTCCTCAAGAAGCTAGGATTAGAGATCCCATTCAACCCAACTATCCCACTTCTGGGCATTTTCCCAGAAGAATTGAAAAAAACATCACAACACATTGATATCTGTGCACCCATGTTTATAGCAACAAATTTGTAACAGTCAGATCTTGGAAACAACCCAAGTGCCCATCAATCAAAGAATGGATAAAAAAGATGTGGTATTTTTATACAATGGAGTGCTACTCAGCTATCAAGAAAGATTGCATTGAGACTTCTATAAGTAAACGGGCACAACTTGAGACCATACTCATAAGTGAGATAAATCAAACCCACATGTGTAAATACCATATTTTCTCCCTAGTGTAAGAAACGGAAAAAGTATATATGATCCAAAATCTATAATAAATACTATGCAAGGGTAAAAAACAGCTCAAAGAGCAAAAATAATTGGGAAGGGAAAAGGGGAAAAGAGGGAACAGAAAAGGAAAAGACATAAATCTGTATATACGTATATGTAAGATAACTAAAATGAACACACTGCCGAATGTATTCGTTACTGAGATAGAACAATTAATACTCATATGATTAGATCAATTTTACATGTCTATATCTGTTAATGTAAGCAACCATTTTAAAGATAATGATACGCAATATTGCAACCACTGTCAAGTTTCTATCATCCTGTTTTGTAAACCTGTAATGTTACTGTTGTGCATTTACTCTAGTCATTTGTTTGTCTCTTTTGCTTTTTGTCCTTCTTATGTGTGTCTTTTTTTCTCTTAAATAAAAATAAAAATAAAAATAAATAAAAACAGGAACTGAATTGCAAAAGAGCAATGTGAGAAAATGCATAATATTAAGAATAACTATGTTACAAAATACCAAGGTAAACCATCCTGATAAAAATTGAATTTTAGACAATACAAGATAGATATGGACAAAACATAAAATTTGGAATTTTACAGAGATGCAAAATTTAAATTCTTATTCTATCCATGCTAGCTATGATTTTAAACAAGTTATATAATTTTTGTAAATCTCAGTTCTCTGACATATAAAGGAAGCTGGAACATCAAACTTACAGGATAGTTTTAAAGGTTTAAAGTTGTAAACATGTGAAGTACCTTATTACAGTGCTTCCCTGGTGCAAGAGTAGTACTAAATAAATTAGAACTTCCTATGTGTTAGAGAATACTAGAAAATAAGTTTAGGCAGGTAGGGAAGAATGAGATTCCAAGCACTCCCTAAAACCCAGGGATTTAGAGACATGAAAAGGGAACTTTTTTATTTTTTTAAAGAGAAAAAAATGAAACAAAACTTCAAAATGGGATAGTGGGAGAATAACAATAGATGATACATTGTGTATTGTTATCTTCAAATTAGTTAGAGTACAGGATATGGGAGTTTAATTGTCCAAAGAATGTTAGTGCATGAGCATTTAATTGTTCAAATAGTATTAGTGCAAACCTTTCTTTTCAATGTACAAAGAGAAATTAGTAGTGTGACTATATTAACTATCTTATTAAAAAATGGAAGCTACAAGACAGTGTCATCAATATAAATCACATTCAAAAAGGGGACTGGAAACTAGAGCAAGGTGAGGATGCCATCTAGATCCAAGGAAGACAGCAACTCAGGGCTGCAGTAGGCTGGAGGTACAGGTGGCAGGGATAAGGTAAAAGGGTGAAAATTGGGCCTTGCACAGACCACAGTCCAAACAAGGCAGGAAAGCAACTGTCAATGCTCTGGTTCAGAAGTTCGGAAAGCACTGCAATAGACTAAAGGTTTGTCTCCCCTAACATACATATGTTGAAGCTTAATTCTCAAAACAATAGTATTTGGAGGTGGAGACTTCATAGGTAATTAGGTCAGAAGAATGCAGCCCCAATAATTGGGATGAATGCCCTATAAAAGGAGAGCTCCTTTTCTCCCTTCAACCATGTGAGGATAAAGAAGACAGAAGCAGGTCCTCACCAAACACCAATTCTTCTGGTACCTTAATCTTGAATGTCTCAGATTTCACAACTTTCAGCAATAACGTTCTGTTGTTAATTAGCCACCCGTTTCATAATATTGCATTTTAGCAGTTCAGGCACAATAAGAGAAATCCTTCTGCAGATTTTTCAAGTCTAAAAGTTATAAAGGAAGTCTAGATACTCAAGAGATTGGGGCATAGAGGACAAGAATGGATAATCTTCTAGCAGGTGAAGACTCAAAAAACAATTGTACAGTATCTTTAGGTAATATTTTCTATTCTCTTGGCTAAAATACAATATATATTTTAATGAGTAATGGCCCCCACAAAGATATACATACTCCAATCCTGTAAATATAATATAATCTTATGTGACTGTGGCTATGGATCTTGAGCTGGCACATTATCCTGGACTACCTGACAGAACTAATTGCAATTACATAAGCTCTTACAAGAAGAAAAGGAATGAAAAATATTTGGATGAAGAGATATAGCAACAACAACAAAAAAAATCAGAAAAGAATCAGAGTATCAGAAGGACCTGACCTACCACTGCAGCTTTGAAAATGGAGTAAGTGGCTAAAAAGTAAACAATATGAATGATCTCTAGCACTGGGAAGAGCCCTTAGCTAACAACTGGTAAGGAAATGAAGACTGAAATGTATGAATCTGCACATAATTGAACTGAATTCTGAAAGAGAAAGGTAATGGATTCTCCCCAGAAAGAACAATTCTGCTGACACTTCTGGGGTTTTGTTTGTTTTAAGCCCAGGGAAACCTTAATTGGACTTTGTACCTAGAGTACAGTGAGATAATAAATTTGTGTTGTTTTAAAACTTCTTGTAGTAAATTGTTACAGCAGCCATAGGAAGAAAATAAACTTTTTAAATTCACATATCCAAAAAAAAAAGCACCTGCTCTTTGTATTTGCAATTGTCATGAAAATCAATTCTAAATATTTTAGGATGGTATTCAAGTTTTCCACTCACTCTTCCCTTTTTTTCAAAGATGTTCAAGTTTTTTAGAGGCCTATACTCTATCCATTACTAATAATAGCAGATAAATTTAAGCAATCTACAGATAATACCAAGAATATCAGTTGAGGCTAAGAACAATTGTACATTAATAAACCTGATATGCTTGTAGAACTATTATATATAAGCTTGAATTTCAAGGAATCATATAGTGATAAGAAATTGGTTTTTCACTTGCATTATTTTTGCATCTACTACTTCCAATATAAATTTAGTACAACTTATTCATCTTTAGGATTCAGAAATTTCTACAAATATCTCAGCCAGAACTTATTGCCAAAAGTGAAATGTTTTCAGTTTATAGGACTATTTGTCTACCATATATCTTGTAATTACTCATGGATAAAATTTTTGTCTAGGAATTCAGCTAGGTTGATTATTAAGTACTGACATGGACTTTTTAATTCATAAAATTTAGCAACGTGTTGAAGAAATAATCATCTGTGCTGTGTTCCAGTGCTCTTCCTGAAGGTTCCAGTGAGATGGCAGCTGTTCTGTGTTTTCCATCTTTCTTTGTGTATAGGTGGTTGTACCTGGTGCCTCTAGTCAGCCACCTTGTTGGAAGTTCCCTCCTGATTATCTTTTTATATAGACGTCACATGAAGATGAAGTTTGGATTGCTGTGAAGTTCCTCCTTGCATGGGGAATGCCCTGGCTAACCTTGTTTTCATCTCCAAATGTTGGAACCTAACACTGATTCCATGTCTGCAATACTCTCTGATACCTATACTTACCTCTTTTCTGCTCCAACTGTCATGAATAATAAGAATTGTCAGAGCATTCTGTGGATGATGGTATGTGCTTGGAAATTCTAGAAGGCCGTGACATGGGAGACAGATCTAGTCAGGCCCTAAATTGAGTAATTGGAAAGAATAAAATTAACTGAAGTTTTAAGCAAGATTAGTGAAAAATTTGTTCTCTAATCTTGTTTCCTGTTTGACTTAAACTAAATGATAAGGTAGTGTGAAAAACGAATGGAAACCAGAGCTATTGCTTTGCAAACAATGCAAAGTGCATTATTTTCATAAACTCTGGGAGTCAAAACTGGACTTTAGTGTTTTGCATGGGAAGTGTCACTTTTTTCTAAATGTATGCAGATAAATGTTTTTCTTACCAATGAAATGATTATATCTCTCTGATGAGAAGTACAAAGTAGTAATAATTTTATTTATTTATTTAAGTATTCATCACATTTCTTATTGATATATTCTAGTGCATATGGATATTAAATTAAAAAAGAAAATTGTGGAAAACAATCTCTTCTTAGTTCCATATTAGTCAGGAAAAGGTGAATATTCTTTTAAAAGGATGTGGTCAAATGAGAAGAACTTTCAAAAAACAACTTATACACTGGTTAAAGTAATCTTTTAGAGGCTTATGAAAACATTGTCTTTAAAATAATGTCAAATAGAGAACAATGGGGGGGCAGTAAATTTAGGTGGATTAATCCAATCCTATCAGAATTTATATTTATCTAACCCCATGTGTAACAATCGGCAAGGGAAGAACTGAACAGAAAGAATGGCATGAATATAAATCACTTAGTTAAATGTCTAAGTGGAAAAATCTGAAGATGGTTTCTTAGCCAAAATAAAAGTAAACCAGCGTAGACTAAAGGCAAATAGGGACAAAAGAAATATTTCTCTTAGAAAACAGAAACTGGCTCCATCACTATACAAATATTCTTTTTGTTCTTTTCATAATAGAAAGAATTCAAAGGACCTAGATACCCAGTAAATATCAGAAAAGGAAAATCTAGCGTCTTCATTTGATTTTTTTGTTTGTTTTTTAGGGAAAATAATAATTAGTGCTTAATATATAGTGTCATTGGCTAATGTTCAGGATAGACAATATTTATTAGAGAATATTTTCATGTAGTTGACTTTTGCGTCATTTTATAAATAAACTATTCAGCATTAGACTAGCATTATACCTAAGAACTGACAAAATGATTACTCAGTACAGTTGACTCAGCTGGAAGCTAAGCAATAAAAGGAAAGAGAAATAATGCCTAGGAAAGGAAAACATTCAAAGAACATGGTATCTAATGTTTATACATGTCTCACTCTTTGTGAGTGGGCAGGTCAGACTCAAGTGGTTGAGAAGGCCATCACTCCTGCTTTTCTGTGTTCCTCATCTACAGCTGAGCAAAGCCAATAGGAAGTCCTAATGAAAGAAAAGTCTGTCTCCAAATATTAAAGACAAAAGATATGGGTTACCTGAGGAGTTCCTAGTGAGACAAGTAAAGAAAATCTTCTTAATTGAGATAAATATTACTTTGTAAGTCTGAAATATAAGAATTTTAAGTTTTATTTTTAAATGGCCATAAATTTTGGGGGGTTTGCTTTGGTTTGGCTTGGGTTTTTTGTTGTTGTTTTGTTCTGTTTTTGTTTTTGGTTTTGGGGGGGGGGTTTGTACCAGGAATTGAACTCAGGACCTTACACTTGCAAGGCAGGTGCTACACCACTGAACTACATCCCAGGCCCTATAAATTTGAATTGAATTCAAATTATAGAGAAACACTAGAAATACTGGGTAAATAAAATCTCCCATAATATTATAGATGGTCACAAACTGGCATAAAGAGTGAGATTAAAGAATCAACCTGAAAAGAAGGCAGATCCGTGGATGTGATATGCAATCTTTAAAGGTCCAAGAAGTAAGTCACTGGCAAAGAGGTTCAGGAAACAGACAACCAGATAGCTGTAAGATATGATGGGAAAGAACTTTTAATAAAGGACAGGGAATATGATATCAAGGATTATGGAACGGACTATGGAACTCTATCTAATTAATGCATGTCAGGATTCAAGGGCAAGGAAAAAAAGATCTATTCACAGAGTCAAGATCAGGAGTAGAATCTAGTCTCCAGGAGGAATGGTACAAGAAAGACAAGACTGAAAAATAAAATAAAAACTCTCAAGCAATAAGGAAAAACTAGGAGATATGTTTACCCCAGGAGAAAGCACAGGGATAGCTGGTATGAAGAAACATGTGATCTGGGGAAGTAAAAAGTTACTTTTCTCTCCTTGCTGAGACAAAAACTTGACACCAAAAGTTAAAGGGAGAAAGGTGTACTGGGCTCACAGTTTGTATGTGTTTCATTTCTTAATCGATTGGCTCCAACGCAGGGTAGCTTGGCAGTGAGGCATTGCAGAGAAGAACAGTTTGTGGTGTCCACAAGATAACAAAAGCAACAAGTGATCTTAATAGCATCTTTCTGTTCCTTTTATTTTATCCAGACTTCTTAAGGCAGGTGGCACTCACACATTTAGTCCTAGTGCTCTTGAGCCTAGCACTGCATCGTGAATCAATTCCAGTGTCAAACACTTTAGATCCAACCACTTCTGAAAAACAAAAGCCGCATCTGTGACCACATGAGGCTTTGAGGGAACATCTAAACACAAGTCATAACATACCCTAAGCCAAAAGATGACCAAAGAGCTGTCTAAAAAATGAAAATCAGACAACATGACCTATGCTAAAACTATCTGTCCTGCAAATACCCGAGGAAAAAGCCACATTCTGCTCTGGAGAGACAAAACATCGAAAGTTTCAGAATTCAAATGGAAAAAAGAAAAAACAAACCAAAAAAACATTAAATAACCTACTCTGTGCTCTCAAACCAATGATAACTGACTGATACTTGTTCATTTAACCCAAATCATTGCCTGTTTTCAAAAGTAACAATAAATTTAATTATAAAAAAATGTTCACTGAGAAAAGACTGCATACTTTATAAGCTAACTCAGATTGAGTCCTTCAAAAAAACTTTCGCAAATTCTCTTTTGTATAATTTTTGTGTTCTGTTCTCAGTGAAACTTTCCTTGCTGTAAAGATTATTAGTAAATGATTTTGCCTTTATGTAGGCTTTCCTAATTATCTTTTGGGGAACTTTAAGAAACTAGCCTTCCACTTATTCACTAGATTGCGTCCCCTCTCTTCTATTCAAGGAAATCATTCCAGTCATCTCCCGCTGTCTCTTTCTGTCTCTCTCTCCCCTCCTCTCCTCCCCCTCTTTCCCATCACTATAAAAACAAGTTATTGCTCCCATTTAATGTATGTGCTGCAGAATCAAGCACATTTCTCCCACTTAAAAATCTAGATCACAATTTACCTGTTCCTTACTGTTTCTCTTATTATATTTATAGCAAAATTTCTTTAAAAAGTTTTATATCCCCACCCTTTCCAGTTTTCCTATCTTATCCAACTCTAATCTTTCCAAAGCAATCTCTTCAAAAGTGTCCTTTCCAAAGTCACCATCAACTTGTATGTTTCTGAATCCAATGTTCAGTTCTCAGTTTTCCTTCTAGTTGACGTATCAACACCATTTCAAGAAGTTGGTCATTCCTTCTTTCTGGAAAGGGTTTCTATCTTGGCATCTAGAACTTTATGATCTTTTTTTCTGTTACCTCATTGTATACACTTTTTCACACTCCTTTACCAATTCTACCACATCTCTTCAACTTTGAGATTAGAATTTCCCAAGTTTTAGTCTTAAACCCTCTTTCCTCTCAATACCTACTCCTTAGTGATTTCTACCAACATTATAGTTTTAAATACCATGTATAGTCTAACAACTCCCAAATATCTCCATTAGTACTCTTCCTTGATTTCCAATTTCATGTATTCAACTACATATTTACATTCTCTGCTCTGACACATAATACATACCTCAAATTTAACATGTCCAAAAACGATGTACAAATACTACCCCCTAGATCAGCTTGCTCGCTGCCAGTCTTCCCCATATGAGCAATGACAAGCTGGGCTTATAAAATTTGCTCAGGCCAAAAATGTTGGGGTCATTTGATTCTTCTCTTTCTCTTGTATCTTGTATCCAATCTATAGATAAAACCTGTCACTTCTACCTTCAAAACATTTCAATAATCTTATAATTTCTCACTGCCTCCACTGCTGTTATGGATTACAAACTGGTGGTCAACTTAGCACCAGTTGAATTAATTCAGCTGGTGTTGAGTAAAGATGCTCCACCTGAAGAAAGTTGCCAGCATAAATAGGGACGTGGAGAAGAAGAAGGAGGCGTTGTGGGTTCTTCCAAGAGTTGCTGTTGGAACCGCTGGTTCTCCTGGAGGTGCTTGTCATTCTGGCTTCCCCAGTATGGATTCGGCCATTATCGTCGGAGGAGCTCGGGACCTCATGGGTGAGAGTGGCTGTGGTTCACGTTGCGGGAGCTCTGCTCCTCACATTGTGCTTCACTTCCTGGCTCCAGAGGGGAGGCTGTGTGCTGGAGAAGCTTGTCACACTGGGCTTCCTGACCTGTGCTCAACTGTTCTCCATCGTCGGAGGAGCGCGGGACCTTGTCGCCGCTGAGGATGGCTGTGGTGCTCTTCAGGGCAGCCCCGCTTCTTTTAAGCGTGACTTCTCGGCTCCTACGTAGAACCCTCAACCCACTGCACAACTCCTTCACCCTGCTGGCATAGACTTTCTAGTTCCACCACTGACCTGTGGCCTTCCCACCACAAAACTGTAAATAGACTGGCGTGAGCCCTTATTGTGGGCTCTTAGATTCCAGTTGGTACTGTGGGAGGCATTGTCATGTGTTTTGGGTCTCTAGTGGGACTCTTGAATGATATTGCTGTGGGATCCAGGCCCTCGGCTAAATATCCTGGGTCTTAGTGTTGTGGACAGATTTTCCTGCACTTTCTTGTGTTTAACTTTGGGTGACTATTATAAAATAGTATTACAAACCCTGTGTCCTGTATGTAGTTATTCTCCATGTAACCCCTGACTACAACAACTGCTGTTAAAAGAAATAGGAGGGGATATAAACCTGTATATGTGTATATGTAAGATAACTAAAAAGAACACTGCTCAATGTATTCGTTATTGAGAGGGAACAATTTATACCCATATGATTGGATCAATCTTGCATGTCTATATCTGTTAATGTAAGAAACCATTTTAAA
>RJWM01023180.1:0-32470 GCA_004363535.1 Dasyprocta punctata
TTTTTTTTTTTTTTTTTTTTTTTTTTTTGCGGCACTGGGGATTGAACTCACAACCTTGCGCTTGCCAGGGCAGGCGCTTAAGCCGCTGAGCCAAACTGCCCAACCCTGGTTTTTTGAGGCAGGGTTGCACTATGTAGCTCAGGTCGGCCTTGCGCCGTGTTGTAGCCCAAGCCGGCCTCGAACTCACAACGCTCCACCTACCTCAGCCTCCCGAGTGCTGGGATTAAAGGCGTGCGCCACCACGCCCGGCTTATATGTATGATTTTGTTCTTTGTATATATTTTCATTTTGAAGAGATTTGGGGGAAATTTGTCATGATCATTTGTATTGTTATTGTTGCCCATTTGCTTTTTGTTTGTTTGCAGTACTAAGCATTGAACTTGGCCTTCTCACTGAGCTGCGTCCTCAGCCCTCCTCCATCTTTTTGATACAGCGTCTCATTAAGTCACTAAGTTGCCCTGAGTAGATTTGAACTTTTGATCCTTCTGCCTCAGCCTCCCAAGGTGCTGGGATCACAGGTGTATGCCACCACACCTGGCTGTCACATTTCCTTGAGGTCTACTCTTAGCTTTACTTTCTTTTTTATTCTATGAATTTATTGCATTTTCAGCTGTGCAAGCTGGATATTAAGAAGCTCATCTATTTCTATTCTTTCTTGGTATTTGATAAACATTAAAAGCTGTAACTTTTCCTCTGAATATCACCTTATTATCCCACCTGTATGAATTTCTCTCTGAATTGGGAACTTTTTAGTAGTACCTTCCTCCCCTGCTTTGGTTTTTCTTTTCTTTTTTTTCTTTTTTTTTTTTTCTTTCTTTCTTTTTTGACAGGGTCTCGCTATGTAGTTCAGGCTAGTCTTGAACTTATTATGTAGCCCAGGCTGACCTGGCGTTCCCCATATCCTCCTGCCTCAGCCTCCTGAGTGCTGGAATTACTGGCATGCACCACCAACTCTCCTGACTGTGCATTTACAGGCATGCATGAAAGTGTTGATCTTATAGGATTTTCCTTTATTACTGATTTTTTAGTTTTGGTCAGCAAATGTCATCTAATCTCCATTTAAGCTTCCTAAATGACAAGAAGGTAGAACTCTGTGTCTTGTGTCCTTAAAAAAGAAAATGCAGTTTAAACTAGGTGAGGTGGTGAATGCCTGCAGTCCCAGCTATTCTGGAAGCTGAGGTAGGAGGATCACAAATTTCAGGCCACCCTAAGCAACTTGGTGAGAACCTGTCTCAAGAAAGATTTGAAAATGTCGCTTAGTAGTGGAGCACACACGTGAGCCCCTTATGTAGGACTGTGAGGGGAGCACTATTTGAGAATTTACTAGCTTGTTCATATTGGCTGTGTATTTGCTTTTGTATTTTGTGCTGCATTTATGTTTTTATTTTTTTCTTTTTTGGTGATGCTTTTGGTGGTTTTTTTGCGGGGGACGGGAAGGTTTTGTTTTGTTTTGTTTTTTGTTTTTTGTGGCACCGGGGATTGAACACACAACCTCACGCTTGCCCCAGACAGGCGCTTAAGTCACTGAGCCAAACTCCCAGCCCTGGTTTTTTGAGGCAGGGTCGCACTGCGTAGCTCAGGCCGGCCTTGCACTCCCGTTGTAGCCCAAGCCAGCCTCGAACTCACAACGCTTCTCCTACCTCAGCCTCCTGAGTGCTGGGATTAAAGGTGTGAGCCACCACGC
Organism: Dasyprocta punctata; assembly: GCA_004363535.1. Classification (NCBI taxonomy): domain Eukaryota; kingdom Metazoa; phylum Chordata; class Mammalia; order Rodentia; family Dasyproctidae; genus Dasyprocta; species Dasyprocta punctata. Next base: position 1,685 of record RJWM01023180.1, read on the forward strand.
CCGACTGGGGGGAAGGTTTTTTTGAGACAGGGTCTCACTATGTAGTTCAGGCTGGCCTTGAACTCATTGTGTAGCCCAGGCTGGATTCAAACTCACAGTGATCATCCTGCCTCATCCTACCAAGTACAGGGGTTACAGGTGTGTGCCACCACCCCTGGCTAGATTTATGTTTCTGACGTGCCTACTAACTTAGTCTTTAATTGTGATTAATGATTTTTCTCTAAATAGTTCTGTGAGTTGCTTAATAATTATTTTGAAGCTATGTTAGGTTCATTGTATGTTGTAGTATCTTGAGGAGTGGTAATTTAATTATGTTTCATTTCTTTTTCATATTTAGCATCATCATTCTTACTAAGCTTTTCCAGAATTTCATTCATACTAATTATTTACTCAAACCTGGTTTTTTGTTTGGTTTGGTTTGGTTTTTTGATGGATGTTCTTCAGTGAGCCTGATGAATCAGTCCCCTAATTTGTGCCTGTTACTTTTAAGGTTTTTTGTGTAATTGTTATGCTAGAATTCTTTTTTCCATTGTGTTTATGAGCTAATTCTCATTTCTTGAATCATATAGTTTCCTCCTTACTGAGTTGTTGTTGTTGTATTTTTATTATTATTATTATCATTATTGTTGTTCTTTTCTTTCACAGTTCTGGGGAATGAACCCACTGAGCTATATCCCCAGTCAGTTTTTTATTTTGAGACTAAGTTGCTAAGTTACCCAGACTGTGCTTGATCTTGTAGTCCTCTTGCCTCAGCCTCCCAGGGTGCTGCAATCCAGGGCATATATCACCACACCTGTTTTATTCTTTTTAAATTTTACCTTTTTGAGACAGTTAAGACTGGCCTTGAACTCACTTTGTATCCCAGAGGCTGGCCTCGAACTTATGAGATCCTCCTGCTTCAGCCTCCTGAGTGCTGGGATTACAGGTGTGAGCCACCATGCCTCTAAATAGTTTTCATACTGCTTTTAAAGATACTTTAAAATTTTTAAATTTTAAAGTATCTTTAAAAGCAGTATGAAAAGTGAACAAGAGGTGTATTACATAATGAGAAGATGTAACCATATGTGTACCAAACTATAGAGCTTCAAATACCATATATGAAACAAAAACTGGCAACACTGAAAGGACAACAGACAGACCTGCAGTCAGAGTTGGAGGTTTAACTACTCCTCACTTCTTGAAAGACCAAGTGGATAGAAAATCAGCAAAGAACTGCAGAACACTCATCAACCAAGCAGTCCTGATTGTCCACCTAGCGACAAAATCCACATTCTGTTCAAGCGCTGGTGGAGTATTCAGCAAGATAAATCATATCTTGAGTCATAAACTAAACACCAGCAAAGTTCAAAGAGGTGACCTTATCAATGAGTGTTACCTGCTCATCATAAAAATAGGCTTGAAATCAGTAACAGAGATGACGGGAAAATTCAGATGTGTAGAATTAATGTTTCTGAACAGTCCATGATTTAAAAAGAAGTCTCTTGGGAAATTTTTTAATGTGGTGAACTAAAAAAAAATCAATAAATCAATATAAGCACAGAAAAAGATGTATTTAGAAGTATTACGTGCATTTGTTAGAAGAAAAGAAAGATCTCAGGTCAACAAAAGTATCCACATATGAATCCACAAATGAACAGTAAAATAAACTCAGATAAACAGAAGAAAGGGTATGACATAGTGGAAGTCAAGAATTGAATAAAGAAGAAAAAAAATGATGAAACCTAAGCCAGGCGTGGTGGCGCACACCTTTAATCCCAGCACTCGGGAGGCTGAGGTAGGAGGAGCATTGTAAGTTCGAGTCCGGCTTGGGCTACAATGCCAGTGCAAGGCTGGCCTGAGCTACATAGTGCGACCCTGTCTCAAAAAACTAGGGCCAGGAGTTTGGCTCAGTGGCTTAAGTGCCTGCCTGGCAGGCTCGAGGTTATGAGTTGGATCCCCAGTGCCACAGAAAAAAAAAAAAAAGAAAGAAAGAAAAGGAAAAAATTTGACGAAACCTAAGGTCTGTCGTCCTCTCCTCCTTTTCTTGCTTCCTTCCTCCCTGCCTCTTTTTCCTTTAGTGTTGAGAATGGAACCCAAGGCCTTATGCATGCTAGGCATGAACTGTACCACTGAGCTATACTCCCCCTCTGCTTTTTTTTTTGCCTTTTTTTTTTTTTTTTTTTTTTTTTTTTGCGACGCCGGGGATCGAACTCACAACCTTGCACCTGCCAGGGCAGGCGCTTAAGCCGCTGAACCAAACTCCTGGCCCTGGTTTTTTGAGGCAGGGTCGCACTATGTAGCTCAGGCCGGCATTGCACTCATGTTGTAGCCCAAGCGGGCCTTGAACTCACAACGCTCCTCCTACCTCAGCCTCCCAAGTGCTGGGATTAAAAGCATGCGCCACCACGCCCGGCTATCTGGCCCTAGTTTTTACTTTTGAGTGATATGAGGCTAGAAGGTCTGCTTTCATAATTTTCGTCTCATTAGAAGCGTTTATCATACTGTCCTCTTACTTGTGGGTTAAATTTTCCATATATCATTTTAAAAAAAATAAGGTAAATGACTTGTTTTACTGAAAATTTCTTATTAAGATAAATTTCATACCTTAATTGTTTTTTCTTGTTTTTTTTTTTTTTTTTTTTTTTTGTGGCACCGGGAATTGAGCTCACAACCTCGCGCCTGCCTGACAGACGCGTAAGCCGCTGAACCAAACTCCCGGCCCTGGTTTTTAGAGGCAGGGTCGCACTATGTAGCTCAGGCCGACCTTGTGCTCGCGTTGTAGCCCAAGCCGGCCTCGAACTCACAAGGCTCCTCCTACCTCAGCCTCCCGAGTGCTGGGATTAAAGGCGTGCGCCACCATGCCCAGCTCTCCCCCTCTGCTTTTTGTATCAATAAAACTGATAAATGCTTTAGAGAGAAAAAGACAAATAACAGTATTGGAATGAGGAAAATGGTACCGTGTTAACTGTATGGACATGAAAAGGATAATACGAATAGCTGTATGGATACAAATTCAGTAATTAGATGGAATGGATTGGTTCTTCAAAAATCACTGTATTAGCTTTCTGTGTCTGCTTTAACAAATTACAACAAATTTAGTGGCTTAACACAATGTGAATTAATTATTAATGATTCTGGAGACCAGACATTTGTCGTCAGTCTCACTGTGATAAAATCAAGTTGCATTGCTGTGTGGAGGCTCTAGGGAACAATTTGTTTCTAACTTTTAGAGTCTACATTTCATGGAGACCCTTTCTGTTTTCAAAGCCAGTAAATCAAGTTTTTCACACATCTCACCACTTTAACTTCTTCTAACTTCCTCTTCTATTTCCTGTCTACGTTTAAGGACCTTTGTAATTATATTTAACCCACCCAGATAAGCTCCCTGTTGTAAGGTAGCCAATTATTGACCTTAGTTCCATCTGCTGTATTAATTCCCTTTGCTGTGTAACATATGTTGACAGGTCTGGGATTAGGATGTGAACACCTTTGGAGGGGCCATTATTCTGTCTGCCACACCACAAACAATCCAAACTCTCCCCAATATGAAGTACATATCCATCCCCTCAGCCCTTGCCTCTAGTCTGCCCTTGAATCTCTGCTGTGCTTTTTGTCTCTCTGAATTTGTCTATTCTAGTTGCCTCATGTAAGTGGAATCATATTAATATTTGTACTTCTGGAGTTTTTGTTTTTGTTTTTGAGACAGTCTCAACTATGTAGTTCAGGCTGGCCTCAAACTCATGGGAATCCTCCCATCTCACCCTCCTGGGTGCTGGGATTACAGTATTTGTACTTTGAGCTAGGTTTATCTCACTTTGTAAAATGTTTTCAAGGTTCATCCATGTTCTAATTATTATTTGAGAAAGGAACAAAGTGTAACTTAATGGAAAATAAATATTCTTTTCAACAAAGATAATTAAACATGTAAAAATCTGAATCAACCTATACCTCATACCTAAAAATTAACTCACAGTGGATCATAGATTTAAGTGTAATACCTAAAATCATAAAAATTTTAGAAGCAAATAGAAAGGCCCAGGTATGGTGGTACACACAATCCCACCACTTCGGAGGCTGCTACAAGAAGATTGCCGTGAGTTCAAGGCCACAAACCTGTCTCGAAAAAAGAAAAGAAAGGAGATCAGAAGATCTTTGCATCCTGTGGTACAGCAATCAGTTTTCATACGTGATATTAAGGGCATAGTACATAAAACAACATCCAATAAGTTGGGCTCATGAAAATTAAAAACTTTCCCCCTGCAAAGGAATACTGTTAGCCAGGTGTGGTGTAATTCCAGCACATGTGAGGTGGTGGAAGGAGGGTGGCTATGAGTTTGAGAACTACACAGCAAGACCCTGTCTCAAAAAAACAAAACAAAACAAAATACTATAAAAAAATGGAAAAAAAAACAGGCTATAGACTGGGAGAGTATACTTGAAAATCACATGTTGGAGAAAAGTTTTATATCCAGAATATAAAAGAAAATAGTGGTAATTAATCCAATTTTAAAAGAAGCAAAAGATTAGCATTACATAGACATTTCACCAGAGAGGTTATAAAAATGATAGATACTCAAACTAGAAAGAGTTCAGTATCATTAGCTACTCAGGAAATGCAAATTTTACCCATAATGAATTGTTATCTGGTAGAACAACTAAAAGTAACACCGACAATAGTAAGTACTTGCAAGGTTACAAACAACTAGATCTATTATATGTGGCTGGTAAGAATTCAGAATGGTGGAGCCACTCTGGAAAACAGGCAGAATTAATACTACATTTAACCACATGCTGGGCACAGTGGCACATACCTATAATTCCAGCACTCAGGAGGCTGAGGCAGGAGTATTGTCACAAGTGTGAGACCAGGCTGGCCTACATAGCCAGACCCTATCTCAAAAAACAGACAAACAAAAAAATTACATTTAATCTCATTCTCAATTGTGCTGTCTGTGGAGACTGAATGTTCTTCAGCAGATGAATGGATAAACAAATTGTTCAGCTATATATTGGAATAGTACAGGGTCATCATGGGCAGTGAGACCCTGTCTCAAAAAAAAAGTTTACGAAGCATGACTTTTTACAAAATAGTTCAGGGTGAAAACTTTGGGTTCAGTCCCCCTACCCCCCTCCCCACACACACACACATGCATGCCTGAGGATGCAGTTCAGTGGTAAAGGGCCTTCAGTTCAATCCCCAGTGCTGTGACTGAAAAAAGGGAGAATGGGTGCTAGTTTTACAAAACTACATATTTTCACTACACTGTACTTAGTATTATTTCTTTTAACTTCCACCATTCGTGTTTATCACACAGAAGCTACAGAAAAATGAAATGAAGGAATTTTGTCTACACTTGTTATGGAGCTAATTCTGTTAAAAATAATCCTGGTAACACCACATTTAGCAAGATTTCCAAGCACTTTTACTTGATGAGGAGCAAAGAATCAGGAACTCCTCAGGTGATTTTGAATTTCTTGAACTTGATAACAAAACTGTGGTTATACTACAGGATAATTTCCTTAGGACCCACACACTGAAATATTTAGAAATAAAAATATATGATTTGTGCAACTTCATGAATCAGAAGAATACATGTGAGAAAACAATTGATAAAGGAGGGCAAGGTGGTGTTTGTACTACTCATGTAAACTTAGAATTTTGAAATTTATTCCCAAGCGAAAAGTTACAAAAACAAAGCAAAACATCCTCTGGTCCTCATTTCAGGGTAATTATACACTTTTAATATGTATAACATATCTTGAAGACCAGTACTTTACACAGGGCAACTTACGCTGCTTTGGCTGGGTCAGCCTCATCTCTTAGTGTAGGTGCTGGCAGTGAGGCTGTTGTTAACTTAAGTGTGCAGGAGATTAGTATCCTTCAGATCTATAGTGCCCAGCTCTGAATAGGACAGGCTTCATAAGAACTTTGTGAGTGCAGCAGACTCTAAAATATACATCTTTAGCAAATTTTAGTTCTACTTTAACTGAGTTAGTAAAGGTGATTCACCTGAACATAGTCTGTTATTACATGTGTATCTTTAGCTTTGAAAACTACATTTTTCTTTCAGCCCAAAATGGAGTTAATCCTGACTGGGAGAAGAAAGTTATTGAATATTTTAAGGAAAAGCTGAAGGAAAATAATGCTCCTAAATGGGTAAGCTTATTGGTATTTTAGGGGGAGACAGTTGATCAGGCTACAGTTCCTTTCAATATGATAGTAACCCATACATAATTTAAAAACATGTAGCTAGCTGGGCATGGTGGAGCACACTTGTAATCCCAGCACTGGGGAGGCTGTGCCAGGAGGATCGCTATGAGTTCGGGGCCAGTCGGGGCTACATAGTGAGTTCAAGGCCAGACTCAACCCTGTCTCAGAAAAAACAACAATAAAAATGTAGATTACTATCTACATCTGCTCTAAATTTGTGTGTAGTACTAAAAGATTCTGGTTTCTTTAGCAAGATAAATGCAAGTAATTAAATGTTTCCATATTGTACCTCTAGATGGCAGTAACTGACCATGTTGCTTTCTATGACAGAAAGCATCTATTGCCTTTAGTTTTATTACCTTCATTTAAAAAGAATTGGCATGTATGAGTTTTAAGAGTTGGCAAATAAATGCTTTTCTGCTAATTGAAATGTTAGGAAGAAAAAACATCCTGAATTTTACCTGTGGTTCAGGTTTTCCACAGCAACTTGCAAGAATTAAGAATTCTTTTGTCCAGCAGTTATGTTGTATTGGGTGTTCAGATTATTTGGCTTCTCAATAGGACCAAATCTCTGTGTGTGTGTGTGTGTGTGTGTGTGTGCGCGCGCGCACGCACGTGCGCACGCATAAGGAGGGGGGAGAATGAATTTGTATCCAGATATGTATCTTATGTATGTATGCTAAATGTTTTATAGACAGGATATTTTGTTGACTTACTTGATTATTTTCTTTTAAGGTACCATCGCTGAATGAAGTTCCCCTTCATTATTTGAAACCTAACAGCTTTGTGAAATTTCGTTGCATGATTCAGGATATGTTTGACCCTGAGTTTTACATGGGAGTTTATGAAACAGTTAACCAAAACACAAAAGCCCGTGTATGTATTGCTTTTTTAATGAAAATTTCTGCTGGTAATTTAGTGATATAATATTGAAATAATTGTTGTCTTTTGTTTTGGGTTATAGGTTCTTCATTTTGGAAAATACAGAGATGTAGCAGAGTGTGGGGTATGTATCTTTAAGATATAAAACATCTTCAATAAGAATTTTTTTCCTCAGTGGAGCGTTTATTATTGTTTTGGTTTTACTTCAGTTTACCTTGGGGGTAACAAGTTCTAAAATATCACGTCCAAAATTTCTTTATTTGGTTTTATTTAAGTTTTTCTAATGTGATTTTCTTACTATGTTTTTGTCTTTTAAAGAACTCTCAAAAAGTAGAACACTGTAAATGACAAAATTCCCTTCTTTTCCTGGTATCTGTGTACTTGATTTTAAAATACATGTAAATTCTTTTTAAATGAAAGTGAATGATTTACCAGATTCTTTAAGAAGTGCTAACCTGTTAGACTAATACAGTAACATGTAGTTTTTTCCCATTGTGTGATAGTGTAATATAGCTCAGTGATCTTGGCATCTGGAAACGGGCTAAAAGATAGGTAACGCTGTCCATCCAAAACACTGCCACAGGTGCAGAAAGGGCTTGTGTGTTGCTAACGAGACTTAAGATGAAAGCCCTATTCCTGGGAAGGAGGACCTTGTCCTAGAAAGAGAGAAGCAAAGCACAGTGTGACTTGAGTATGTTATCTCATGCTCAAACTTGCTATCTCTTGGGTTGTTTTTACTTCTTAGGCTTATGTATGTTTGGAATAGAGAATATACCTCTCCTTGGGAGTGATGTCAGAATTTAAATCTCATCTCAGAGCTAACTATTCATGAGTATTAAATTCCTATATCATAGGCTGATTCTGGTAGTTTTCTATGAAAAAGATGGTGAGATTACTATGTGCTTTGTCATCTTTTCTGGTGCTGAAGATGGAATCCTGGGCTTCAGCTTTGTCTTTAAAAAAACTGAAAAAGATTTAAAGTACTGTGAGAGACCAAGATAGGAAGATTGTAAGTTCTACCCCACCTGTCTCAAAGCAAAGGTTCAGGGTTGTAACTCAGTGTGAAGGTCCAATCACCACTATTGCTCCCCGCCCCGCAAAATTTTTTTTTTCCAATCTGTAATCTGGAATACCATGTATTATGGATTTTAGGGAGTTGGTGTTTTGATTATTGCATTTGAAATTATTTTATCAATTTCTTTTAAAATGGTAGTCACTAGTTGCTTGTTAACGTTTGAGGTGACATGTACTGTGGTTTTATAAATTTATTTGCTAATTTTTAAAATTTTTATCTTAATTTTTAAAAATATATTTGTGTATATCCCAGCCTCAACAAGAACTTGATTTAAACTCTCCACGATCTACCACTCTGGAAAGACAGACTTTCTACTGTGTTCCAGTGCCTGGAGAATCTACATGGGTAAAAGAAATATCCTTTATCTGAAACGTGTTTAATCATTCCTAATTATTGCTTTAATGAAAAAGACAATTCAGATTTCAAGTTTCTAGTTGTCTTAATGCTAATAAAGCAAACTGGAAAAATAAAATTACTCTTTGTTTACAAAGCTTCACTTTAATAAAATATAAACCAACGTAAGTATTCACTAAGAAATGCTAAAATTCTAGTACATTCTTACCGTTTAAGCATTGTGAAAAAGATTGAATTACCCAGGTGTGGTGGTAGATGCCTGTAATCTCAGCTGCTAAGGAAGTTGAGGCAGAAAAAATACAAGGCTAGCCTGGGCAACACAGTGAAACCCTGTCTCAAAAAAATAAAAAAAACGGTGGGGATGTAGCTCAGTGTGAGTCCCTGGGTTCAATGCCCAGTACCACAGTTAGTCAATCAAAAGATTTGGGTAGATGCATGGATATTAAAAGAGTATCATGATAATTAGGTTAAAATAGCTTCAAATGCTGGGCATGGTGGCGCATGCCTTTAATCCTAGCACTGGGAGGCTGAGGTAGGAGGAGCATTGTGAGTTCGAGGCCGATTTGGGCTACAATGTGAGCCCAAGGCCAGCCTGAACTACATAATGCGACCCTGTCTCAAAAAACTAGGGCCAGGAGTTTGGCTCAGTGGCTTAAGCGCCTGCCTGGCAGGTGTGAGGTTGTGAGTTGGATCCCTGGTGCCACAAAAAAAAAAAAAAAAAAAAAAACTTCAAATTAGAATTCTTAAGGAAAACAGCACGTTGGTTCTTTTGAGAGGAAGAATGTGGAAATACGTTTTTTTTATTTTTTCGTTTTACAATTTTTTTAAATTTTATTTTTAAGATAGTAAAATCCAACAAAACATAACAGAACAAAGTCAATCAAAACAATGTAGAACTGGTACAGAACTTCAAATCAGGATACTAGGAAAATAATAGCTACTATAGTATATCTTGTTATCTTCACAATAGTTGACCATTCCATCAGGTATAGTAAAATCAAACCAAAAACAAAACAGAATAAAACCAATCAAAACAGAATATTGAATAAAGCAAAACAATCAGAATAAAGCAAAACAGTGAAAACAATATTGGGCCTCAAAGACAAGACAGAAGGGAATCCCCCATATTTGCTACATTGCATACTGTCATCCTCCCAAGAGATGCTCAGACTGCTGGCCCCAGGCCTGCAAAATCAACCAAACAATACAAGCATTTAGTTGCTTTATGTACCTTAGTGGCTATCAATTTAGCCATCCGGCAGGTTGCTTGGGGGGCGGGTTGTTGATTCTTAGCCGCCGCACCGGGAGGCACAGATCTTTCTCTTCCTGGGATCCGCGCCTCTTGTGCTGCTCACCAGCAGGGCTGGCTAGTTGTCTCTTGTTTTATAATTTATTAGTCTGAAATACAGAGTTGTGAAGGGCTTTGTTTGATTGGTTGGTTTGATGGAATTTTTTTAAATTTTTTTCCTGATTTTTTGAGACATGGTCTTGCTTCTAGTTCTGACCGACCTTAAACTCACTGTGTAGCCTACGTTGGCCTGGACCTTACTACAATCCACCTGCCTCAGCCTCCCAAGTGCTGGGGTTACAGGTGTGTACCATCACACCCAGTCCACTTCCTTGTGTTTTATTGATATTATACTTTTGTCCTTTCGCCACTGTTCTTTGTTTTGTTTTGTTTTTGTTTTTGGGTTTTTGAGACAGTTTCACTATGTAGTTTAGAATGGCCTTGAACTCACTATGTATCCCAGGCTAGCCTCGAATTCACAGAAGTCCTAGTGTCTCACCACTCTGAGTGCTGAGATTACAGGTATGTGCCACTGTGCCTGGCTCACAGTGATTTTTTGATAAAAGACTAGTCATCATTTTTATTGCTTCCCTGTTATAAGGCCTTTGGTTTCCTTTGATTACTTTTAATATTTCCCCTCGGCTTCTAGCATGTGTTCAAGTTCACTGACTTTTTCTATTAACTTGACTTTGCCATCAACCCCATTTAGTTTTTCATTTCAGATATTTTCAAATTAAGATTTTTCATTTGGTTTTCTCATAGTTAGTATTTCTCTGCTAATTTTCCTATTTGTTTACTCACTATATCTTTTTTTTGAAGTTGTGAATTACATGTTTTTGTGTCCTCCTGCTAATTGTCATGTCCAGGTCATCTAAGTTTTTAGTCTTTTCTTGCTTCACATAACTACTAATGATGTATTATATGCTGGTAAACAACATTGTGGAGATTTAAGCTTTCCATCTCTCTAAGAATGTACTCCCAGCACTCAGGAGGTTGAGGCAGGAGGGTCACTGAGTTCAAGACTAGTACAGAGTGAGACCCTGACTCAGAAAAATAAAAACAAAACAACAACAGCAACAAAAAGAATGTTGTATGCCTGTAGTCCTAGTATCTGGGAGGCTAAAGTCAGCAGAATCAGTTGAACCCAGGAGTTGGAGACCAGCTTAGGCAGCATGGGAGACCCCCACTGAAAAGAAGAATGTTGCATTTGTTTCTGACAGGTAATTTACTAGAGCATTTGATTTTATGAAGTCATGGTTTGGGGATTTGTTAGGGTAGGTTTGGAATAGCTACCCCTTGCTGTATAAGACAGTCCTTATGAAATGTGCTAGTTCAAGATTGTACCTAAATGCCTGGGGTGTGTTCAGCAAGGTCCTGGTGTAGTTCTTCCAGCAGCTTCATTTAATTCTTGGCTCACCAGCAGCTGTTCTCTGGTAAGCCTCAAGGAAGCTTTTGGCCAAACATACAGAGGGAAGCTGCACAGATTTCTCCATCTTCCATCTTCATCTGCATTTTACTTTTCTACAAATCATAGTTGCTTTAGTAACCCTGACCTATGTGCTGTATTTTCTCCGCCCAACAAAAGTGAGTTGCTGTAGTTTGGAAAATGCTTCCCCCAGAGAGCTGGGAGGATGTAAACTTGACTTGGTGCATCTCCGCATTCCATGATGGAACCTTCTGCTCCATGTAGTCCAGTGCCTGAAAACAGTTGCTTTGCTTATTTTGTGAAGTTTTATGGTTGTTTACATCGATCATAGGAGGCATAAGATTGATGCCTGTTACATTTTATAACCAAAACTGGAGATCTTGCCTCCTGTAAAAATACTTTATTTTTAATAAATTACCAAACTAGTAATATTTTATTAGTCATATAATTAGCATAATTTAGGTTATTCCTCAGCTCATAGTAGTTTTTTTCTTAACCTTTTATTTAACGCCTACGTTAATGCCAACCAAGCTCGAGTCAGTCCCTCAACATCCTACACTCCCAGTCGTCACAAGAGGAGTTACGAAGATGATGAAGATATGGACCTGCAGCCCCATAAACAGAAAGACCAGCACACAGGTGCCAGACAAGCAGGGGGTATGTACCAGTAAGCTTCCTGTGGATGTCTCCTGTCTAGCTTTATAGTGGATTTGTTTATAGAATTAATTGTTATATAATATGATTCTAAAAGCCTGGCATAGTGGTGCACGCCTGTAATCCTAGCACTTTGGAGGCTGAGACAGGATGATCGCTGTGAGTTCAAGATCAGCCTTGGCCACAAAGCAAGGCCTTGTCTCAAAAAATATATATATATAGATATAGTTAGTTAGTTTTCTAGATTTAGGAGCTGATAATGATGTGACAGCCCTCTGGTTTATCAAAATTGTGGATAGTTTGAAGTTGGAGGATGTGACTAGTGGTAGAGTGCTTGCCTAGCAGGTACAAGATCCTGGGTTTAATCCTCAGCACCACACACCCACAGATTTTAAGTAGTAGTTTTGGAGGTTTTATAGTACTCTTTGGTCAAAGAATACTTCACAACTGAGCATTTAGGCATCATTTAGCAAGAAGTAGCAGCTCTAATGTACAGTTTTAGAGTCTCAGGTGGTCACTGGAAAAGGCCTTTTCTATCTTCATATTTATTTTTATCCCAACTCTTAAGTAATATGAGAGCACAGTATTTTATCCTAAAAATGACTTACTTGTATCTGATAATATCCTTTCTTATTTTCTTTTTTGAATTACGTGCTTTCACTTAATTTTGTAAGACTAAAAATATCAAAGAAAAAATACAAAATTGTGGTATACTAGATGAATTTTTGGTGGCTTATTTCTTAAAACACAGCTAATTCTGAGCTGGGTATGGTGGCTTATTCCTGTAATCCCAGCACTTGAGAGGAAAGTAGATCACTGTGAGTTTGAGGCTGGCTTGGGCTACATCGTGAGCTCAAGGCCAGCCTGAACTACAGAGCTTCTCTTCACTTGCCTTTTTTACATGCTGTGATCACTTCCCTTTATAAGGGAAAATTAGGAAAGAAGTAAAACAAATCAGTCTGATGAGTCACTCTCTCCAAGACTGGATTGGGCGAGAAAGTTTAAGAATCAGTGGTAAACAGCCTAGTGAATTTCATTGAAATATTATTCTACTTTATGAATTCACGTTTCCAAATTTCTTTAACATTTAAGACACATTTAAACGACTTGTATGTTTTACAAAAGCGAATATATATAAATACATTAGTATTTTTTATCCCCAAATTTAAAATGAATAATGTACTGAAACAGTAAATGATGTATTTGAAAAGAATCCAAGAAATGTGGTGATTCTCTTATCACTTAAGTAATTGATGGTCCTTTACGTTTCTACCCCACCATGTTTAGGGGTTTTTGTGGGGATGGAAGTTTGAAGCAGGATCTCACTATGTATTCCAGGCTGGCCTTGAACTCATTGTGTAGCCCAGGCTGGGCTAAGACTTGGGGCCATCCTCCTGCCTCGGCCTCCTGAATCCTGGGATTGTAGGTATACACCACCATACGTAGCTCAATTTCTTGCCCCTTTTTATTTTATTTATTTTTATTTATTTGTTTGTTTGTTTATTTATTTATTTTTGTCTTTCAAAAATAGACAGGATTTCTTTGTGCAATGTAGGTAGACCTTGAACTCACTTTGTAGCCCAGGCTGAACTCCAACTCAAAGCGATCCTCCTACCTCAACCTCCCAAGTGCAAGGATTAGAGGCAGGCACCACCGTGTCCGGCTTCTTGCCCTTTTTTAAATGAATGTTATACTGTAGTGCTTTTTATGTATTTGAACATACTATTTATGTAAAGTTCAACTTGTTGGTTTCTAGGCAATCTTTATATATTTAAACTTATTTTGAGATGTATAGTGTTACATTTGGTTATAAGAAGTAATACAGAAGCCAGGTGTGTGGTAGTGCATGCCTGTAATCCCAGCACTTGGAAGGCTGAGGCAGGAGGTTGTGAGTTCAAGGCCAGCCTGAATTACATAGACCCTGTCTCAAAAAACTTAGAAAAAATAATAATACAGAGATCTCTCATATACTCTTAATTGGTGACATCTTGCATAATTTTAGTGCAATATCTTAACCAGGAAATGGAAATTGATACAAACCATCAGCCTTACTCAGAATTCACAGTCTTATACGCACTTGTTTGTATGTATTTAGTTTTGTACAGTTTTATCACACATAGATTCTCATAACCATGCTAACAGGATTCAAACCTAGATCTCCCATTGGCCTTTAATGTTTGTGTTTGTCTTTCCCATTCGAGTTGCTACCCCCTGGCAACCACTGATCTGTTCTCTACTTACGTAATTTGTAATTATGAGAATATTTTTTCTTATTTTATTGGTGCATTTTAGATACACATAATGATAACATTCATCATAGGGAATTTGTACCTGTACATGATATATCTTGCTATGCTTTTTTCCCTGTTTCTCTCCTCTCACTTCAGCCCCTCTTTATTTACAAAAGCTTTTTTTAATTATTTAGTTTATTGATACTTTTTAAGTATACATAATGATCACATTCATCATAGGGAATTTGTTCTTGTACGTGATTCTTTTTTTTCCCCATTCCTCTACTCTCCCTTCACACTCTCCTTATTTATGAAAGCTTTGTTTCCACTTTTTCCTTCTATTTTTTTTCTTGTCCCTTTCCTTCCCCACTTCCCAAGTTTCATTTGTCATCTGAAAATTTTCTTACCATTTCCCAATATCTGTTACACATTTTAGTCCTTCGTTACACTTGGTTTCTCACTCCAGAGAAACCATGTGATATTTACATATGTGTGTCCGATTATTCCACTTAAGAGTATGGTCTCCAGGTGCATCCATTTAGCCTGAAATGTCTCACAAGCTTATCTTTCTGTATGACTGAGTAGGACTCCATTATGTTAAAAAAAAAAAAAAAAAAAAAACACATCTTTATCCATTCATTGGTTAATGAGTTATGTGAGGTGTTTCCAAGATTTATCTATTAGAGACTGTGCATATATCGCCATGGCATGATGGATTTAATTCTTTCAGGAAGATACGAGGAAGGGGAATCGCTGAGTCAAACGGAACCTCTGGTTTTAGTTTTTTGAGAATCTCCACACTGATTGCCACAGTGGTTGCACCAGTCTATACTCCCACCAACAGTGGAGTAGGATTCCTTTTTCTCCAACCCCTCCAACATTTGTTATTGGTTGATTTCTTGATAATAGTCATTCTTTCTGGAGATGGAGTGTTGTAATTTCAGGAATGTTGTATAACTGGAATCACACATTATATAAAGTTTGAGGACTGGCTTTTTCTACTCAGCATAATTCACTTGAGATCCATCCAAATTGTATGTATCAATAACTTGTTCCTTTTTACTGCTGAATAGTGTACTATTTGCCATATTTTTATTCTAAGTAGCTATCAGCCCTAAATTGGAACTGCTGCAGGACAAAGGGCTATCTTTTAATGATCTATATGTTCCCATTAATTTGTCTGATACTTGGTAGATAGTGGGTATTAATAAATGTTTTTTAGATAACTATTGCTGTCTGGCTTTACTCTGCCTAATATGTATAAAGTATGTATGTCCTACCAAGCTATGTCGTAGTAAGTAGTGTTTCCTCAATCAGAGATATTGAAGTAACCATGCTGAATATTTACTTTTTAAACTACTTACATGAGTTTGAGAGGAGTAATTTGTTGCTATTTTGTAATAGGAAAAGAATTAAAATTTCTGATTCATACTTACCTTTGCTGTCTTGTAGGTTAAAGGGCTTTGTTAGTATGTTACTAAAATTTTAAGACTGATATTTTTAAACTCAGAAACATCATTTCTATCAAACTTGAGAAATACTTTTGAAATGTTCTTTTTCTTCAGGATGCCTTAGAAATGACTAAGTACAATGCTGTCCTTTGAGTTTAGGGAGTGTCGGTGGTCTTCAGTGGTGTGGAGAGCCAAAACGTTTAGAAACTGAAGCTTCCACAGGGCAGCAGCTGAACTCCCTAAACCTCTCTTCTCCTTTTGATCTGAATTTTCCATTGCCTGGCGAGAAGGGCCCTGCCTGCCTTGTAAAGGTAATATAATAAAACCTTTCTTATCCCTGACATTGCTAGGTATGGTACTTGTCTAGGAAATTGACATGGCGAACTCAGCATTTGTATTAAAAAAAAAAAATTGGGGGGAGGGGTGATATAACTAATCAGTACAAATTTAGAGACATGCAGCAACAAAAATTTTATTTTATATGCTTTGAGTTAGGATACAATGTGAGCCTCCCTGTGGTAAAAACAGGTTGTCAAGAAGTCTTCATTCTTTACTGGTGGTTCTAGAGGAGAATCTGAGATTTTTCTGTTGATTTTTTTGGTTTTTTCTGTGTTGTTTTTTGTTTTGTTTTTTTTGATGCTCATAAGTCAGTAAGTGATAGAAAGATCAGAAATGATCACCGGGAATTTAGTTTAAACTGTTTTTTTTTCCCTGTGGTGGTCCTGTCAGTTCTCACCAGGAAGAGGCTCTGACAGTTAAAAGCATCTGGGCAATTTAAAAAGTGTCTTTGTTTTTGTTTTTGTTTGTTGTTTGGTATTGGAAATCGAACTCAGGACCTCACCTTGCCAGGCAGCTGTGCCACTGAGCTGTATCTCCAGCTCGTTTTTCGTTTTTTGGGGGTTTTTTGTTTTTGTTTTTTTTCCTGTTTTGAGGTTGGGTTTTTTTGGTACCAGAAATTGAACTCAGCCCCTCACGCATGCCAGGCAGTCACTGTGCTGCTGAGCTGTATCTCAGGTCCTAAAAGCTTGTTTACTATGAAAAGTGTTGTGGCCATTGTAAGTTTTGTATTAAACTCTGATGTTGAACAATTTGTAAGTCTAAAATTAATCATCTTGGCTTATGTGTTTGTTTTTCTTCTCAGTGAGGTTGATAGATTTTGAAATAATGCATGTTTCCAAGTTTTGACTACCAGCCTTTGGGAAAAGCCCTTACTGTTTTTAAGTAGGATGGTATATTGGAAGAACATATTGATCTGAGAGTCAGGATCTGTGTTTTGGTTTTTAACCTACTTGCTGACTAGCAGAACGACTGTAGGCAAGTGCTTTATCTCTCCCAGTGTCAGTTTATGAAATAAAGGAGTTAACTTTAAGATCCATTTTTTTTAACTTAAATTCTGAGATATTAATTACTTTTAAGACTGATTTCTTAGGTTTTTTAAGTCATTTAGTACTAATGTGATTTCATATGGTTACTTGTTAGGTCTATGAAGACTGGGATTGTTTCAAAGTAAATGATGTTCTTGAGTTATATGGCATACTATCTGTGGATCCTGTGCTAAGTATACTGAATAATGATGAGAGGTGAGTCCATCTGCTCTTTTTTGTCTTGTTTATTTTTTTTGATATAATTTCAACCTTGCAGAAGACTGTCAGATAGTTATAAGAATGTCATTTCCCTCATTACTGAGATTTACCAGTTGTCAGCACTTGTGCCCCATGTTCCTTTTTTATTCGCGTGTGCTGTTAATGTTCACATTTTTTTTGAGACACTGGAGAGTAAACCACATGCATTAAACCCTTTCCCTCTAAATTCTTGAGGCAGTGGTTTCCTGAGAACAAGGACTTCATATGTAATCTGAGTATAGATATCAAAATCAGGAAATCGCCATGAATACGTAACTCTAATCCACAATCCATACCTGAATTCACCATCCATCTGAATCTTCACCCTACCTCTTGGTCCAGGATCCATAGGATGACTGATTACATTAATCTCAAACAGTTAACATCCTTTTATTGTGGCCTTGACAGTTTTTTGTGTTTGTGGCTTGCACTAGAAAAACCTGTATCAGTATGAAAGCTGGAAAGGCCAAGATCAGGTGTCTAATGAGGGTTCACTCCTGGTTTGTAGGTGACCATCTTCTCACATGGTAAAGAGCAGGGGCCCTTGATTTTTGTTTGGGTGTGTGTGTATGTGTGAGAATGTATGTTTGTGTGTGTGTTTTGAGACAAGGTCTCGCTAAGTAGTGCATTCTGGCCTTGAACTCAGTATGCAGCCCAGACTAGTCTCAAACTCGCAGCGACCCCTCCTGCCTCATCCTCCAAAGTGCTGGAATTATAGGTGTGCTCCATCATGCCCAGCCAAGTCAGTTATTTAGGAGACTATCTCTTTTGACAGGAAACTGCAGACATGATGTGTCATTCTTAGTACATTATAACAGGAAACACATATAAGCTTGTCTCATTACTACTGGTGGCATATAGCTTTCTCTCCTATACAGTTACGATTTTTCACTTTGTCATTAACAAGTATCATAGACAATAACTTTAAGACTATGTTAATATCCAATTTCTTGTAAACTTGCATTGATTCAGTTTGCATCCATTGATGATTCTGACTTGAATCAATTGTTAAGTCAATCATCAACTGTCATTTCTGTGTTTTTTAGGCATTCAATGATGAGAGGTTTCTTCCTATATATTTATTCAAAGAGTTATTACCAGTATAGACTGGGGAATTCATTTGTTATTATATGATAGTATCATGTTTTTGAGACTCACATTTTCCCAGATTTAGCTAGTGGGAGTCACTTTGGGGTTCTGTTTAAAATGACCTTATCCTTTAATTTTTTTGGTACTGAAAATTGAACCTAGGGCCTTTGTACTAAGCGATATCCCCAGTCCATTTTTATTTTGATACAGGATCTCATCAAGTTGCTAAGTTGCCCAGACTCGGGTAGAACTTAGTCTTCCTGCCTGAACCTCCCACAGTACTGGGATTACAGGCATATGCCACCATGCCTGCAGACTTTATCATTTTTTAACATTGATTTTCTGAGACATTAAGTTGTATTTAACACTTTCCATGCTCCAGCCTGAGTACCAGCCAGTTCTGAAGAACCATGGTTTCTTTTAATGAGGAATTACATTTAAAATCAAGATCAGCCAGATGTGGTGGCACATGCCTATAATTGCAGCATTTGGGAGGCTGAGGCAGGAGAATTGCTTTGAGTTCAAGGCCAACCTGAACTACACAGTGAGACTCTGTCTCCAAAAAAAGAAGCGTGCTCAGTGTACTTTTTTTTTTTTTTCTTCTGAGACAGGGTCTCTCTATGTAGTTCAGACCTTGAACTCACAGAGATCTTCCTCCTCAGACTCCCAGGTACTCAGATTACAGGCATATGCCGCCACACTTGGCTCAGTGTACTTTTTGGTACAAGGTTAACTTTCTCAGTCTTTCTAGTGGCCAGACTATTGTATTAGTCAGCTTTCTGTTGTAACAGATACCTGAGATAATCTACTTACCAGGAATTTATAATTTATAAAACTTGAGTTTTAGCCGGGCGTGGTGGCGCACGCCTTTAATCCCAGCACTCGGGAGGCTGAGGTAGGCGGAGCGTTGTGAGTTTGAGGCCGGCTTGGGCTACAACGCGGCGCAAGGCCGACCTGAGCTACATAGTGCGACCCTGCCTCAAAAAACCAGGGCCGGGAGTTTGGCTCAGTGGCTTAAGCGCCTGCTCTGGCAGGCGCAAGGCTGTGAGTTCAATCCCCGGTGCCGCAAAAAAAAAAAAAAAAAAACTTGAGTTTTATAAGTTTATCCTTTCTGTTTCTCTTTTGCAAAAATACTGGTATTTTGTTTGCTTTTGTCTTTTTTGAGACAGGGTCTCTCTATGGCTGGCCTTGAGGTCACTTTGTAGTCCAGGTTTGTCTGAAACTCACAGCAATCTTTCTGCCTCATCCCCTCCTCCGAGTGCTGGGATCACAGGTGTGCGCCACCACACCCAGCTGCAAACATAGTCTTTTAAGTTCATAAAAGTATGTAACCAACCTGTATGATTTTATAAAGAGAAAAGCCTTATTTGGTTCATAGGTTGGGATGTTCCAGTTCAGGTTCTGTTGGCCTTGTTGTTCTGGACTCGTAGTGCATCAGGGTGGGGAACACGTGGAGGAGCAAGAGCTCGAGCATCACAGTTAGAATGCAGAGATTAGGTTCCTTTGAGCATGCACCCCCGGAGCTGAAGACTTCCCTCCCACGAGCCCCCTTCTGTAAGTTTCCACTCCCTTCCCACAGCACCAGCTGGGGAACAGTCCTTGAGCACATGAGGATACTTTGGATCCAAACTGTGGCACTCATTTGTGTACATGAGTTCATACTGTTTCTGAGTGCAGTTCTGCAACACAGGTGGTGGTCTAGTTCTTCCCATATTGCTCTACCTTTTCTGCAGAAAAGGACTTGATTTCCATTATCCTCAATATATCATTTGCTCAGTACCACAGTACACTAGGGAATGTAAGAATTGGTAACACATACCATTATGAAAACAGCCTGTACTTACAGTTCAGTATTTGTTTCCAGTTCTATTTGTTTTTTTTTTTTTGAAGAACACTATATAGTCAAGAGTACTATATTACAGAGATACTTGGGTAACTTTTCTTCTCCTTTAGTATGATTCCATCATTAATTTCACATTGGTTTATTTGTACCTGCTTATCTTACTTAAGGGTTTTTTTTCATCACATCTATAATTTTGATTAAAGAAAAAGGAAACTTTAACACTATTGACAAATCAAAACTGCACAGAAAAGACTCAGGAGTGTCATTGTTCTCAAACTCAGCCCTGCTTGCATGGTCTCACCCCACTGCCCTAGAGAATTGGTTTATCCTTCCTGTACTCTCTTTTGCAAAAATAATTAGATGTGTGTATTCGATTTCCCATTTTTCTTCTATAAAAGTTGGCATAGTGTCTGTATTCTTTCATGTTCTCATTTAATAAGCTATGTTAGCCCGGTGTGGTGGCACATGCCTTTAATCCCAGCATTCAGGGAGGCTGAGGCAGGAGGATCATTGTGAGTTTGAGACCAGCCTGGGCTACAAAGTGAGTTCAAGGCCACCCTGAACTGCATAGTGAGACCCTGTCTCAAAAAATAGGGCCAGGCATTTAGCTCAGTGGCCTAAGCGCCTGCCTTGCAGGCGCGAGGTTGTGAGTTTGATCCCGGGTACCAAATAAATAAATAAATAAATAAAATAAACTATGCTAAATTTTCTTCCTCTGAGATTGCCAAAAGGGAGTACTGAAGTACTTTTGGAGTCTTGTGGAAGTCCTACCCTAAAAGGAGAGTTACCTTGTTGAATGCCAAATGTTATCATGGTTTCTACACAGGAAGAACTTGCATTTTTCCACACTAAAAAAAAACTGTTGCAAAACAAATTTTAAACAACTTTAAATAAACTTAACAATCTCAGAGTAGCAGTCCTTAAAACTTCTTGTTTTAGCTAATTCTGTCTATGCTGACGTTCCTTCTTAGTTACTGTTGCCAATACTGCTTAGTTGAGAAGTGAAGAGCGCAGAGGGGTGGAGCAGGCTCTTGGAATTCTGATTTGGCCTAGTGGTTTCCTCATTGTAAAGAGGAGTAGTTGTGAGGTTGTAATGAATATGTATATAGAAAGTATTGAACACTGCATTACCCATACATACTAGGTAAGTTAAAGATTTTAAAACAGTTTACTCTTTTTCCGGTCACTCAGTAAGCCTACCGTGTAAATTTATTAAGCAAATCCAAAGAACTCACATTATTTTCGTTGCTTCTTCTCACTATTCAAGGGAGATTTCATGGAAGAATAAAATTCAAGAAAGAACTAGGTAGAGATGATTGATTGATTCTTCATATGCTGAATAATAATAGACACTGGATGGCTTTGGAGAAGACTGAAGTTTTGGAAAGTTAGATATTTGATATCTCAACTGAGAATTGAGGAACAAGGGTTTACATTTTTAAATAAACTTGAGTAACATTCTGTTAGCCCATTTGTGGCAATGATAGCATGCTGCGTGAAAAATATTGTTGAACTTGAAGAATGGAATAAATCCATTCTATTGCACTGTGACCAAACTATCTTAAAATCTGTGTGATGGTGAAACATTTTAGAATGAGGAACCACTTTCTGTTCTTTTTAAGGAAATATGCAGGTGGAAGTATTGCTGGCTGGGATTCTAACTTTGCCTCAGAGATGCACATTGTTCTAAAGTGTTTGCAATCAATGTCTCTAAGCTGGAGTCTGGTCTCCACAGGGACACCTCAGCACTGCTGGACCCCATGGAGTGCACAGACACAGCAGAGGAACAAAGGGTGCACAGTCCTCCTGCCTCGTTAGTGCCAAGAATTCATGTGGTTTTGGCCCAGAAGTTGCAGCACATTAATCCACTGTTACCCGCCTGCCTTAACAAAGAGGAGAGCAGAACCTGTAAGTGTAAGTGTTGAAGCCTCACGAACCACAGACTCTTGCCTCCCTCCATCTGTGTCCAGAGCTGCTGTGACTTGTGCTTTAGTAGAATTGAGAGGTCCTCATTTGTCCGCAGTGGTGTATTGCTTTGCACCATTTTCTTCTCTTGATTGAAATGAGACAAAAAAGAAGAGTGTATAAAACTGCCTTAGTTTTAGGGTTGGCATAACTATTGATCAGTATTTAAGTTCACACTAGCCATCTAGTGAATTCAAGTGCTTTCTCCACCAAGATGGGTTTGCACTGAGACAAAAATATATATATATACAATAGATATTGTGGAATAGGAAGCCATTGTTTAAGAGGAAAGAGATGGGGATAAAATGGAAACAAAATTTTGTAAATAAGGAGGGAGAGTGAAGGGAAAGGAGCTGGTGTGTGTATTTTGAACCTGTCTTCTTCCTTCTACAGTTGTGTCAAGTTTCATGTCCGAATTGTCTCCAGTCAGAGCAGAACTGCTAGGCTTCCTCACTCACGCTCTTTTGGGAGACAGTTTGGCTGCTGAATACCTTATATTACATCTCATCTCTACAGTGTAAGTGCTATTTCTGGTGGGGATTAAGGGAGTTGGATGTGGTACAGAGCTATGTGTGCACTCATGTGTATAGCGGCATAGTTTGTAATAACTGAATCTTGGAAACAGCCTAAATGCCCATCTCACGATGGATGAATGAAAAAGATGTGGGTTTTTTATACAGTGGAGTCCTACTCAGCAAAAGAGAAGGATAAACTTGAAACATTTACAGCTACACGAATGGTCCTTGAGACCACACTCTTGAGTGAAATAAGTTGGACACACATGTAAATATCATGTTGTCTGTTTGGTGTGAGAAACTCAAAGTGTAAATAAGAACCAAAATGTATAATAGAAGCTGGGTGTAGCAGTGCACACCTGTAATCCTAGCACTGGGGAGGCTAAAGCAGAAGGATCGTTGCAAGTTTGAGACCAGCCTGAACTGCATAGCAAGACTGTCTCAAAAAGACAAAAAAAAAAAAAAAAAAAAAAAAAAAAAAAAAAAAAAAAAAAAAAAAAAAAAAAAAAAAAAAAAAAAAAAAAAAAAAAAAAAAAAAAAAAAAAAAAAAAAAAAAAAAAAAAAAAAAAAAAAAAAAAAAAAAAAAAAAAAAAAAAAAAAATATATATATATATATATATATATACACACACACACAATAGATACTGTGGAATAGGAAGAAATTGTTTAAAAGGAAAGAGGTGGGGATAAAATAGAAACAAAATTTTGTAAATAAGGAGTGGAAGTGACGGGGAAGGAAATGGGAAAAAGAGAAACTAAGATATATCATGTGCAGATGGACACAATTTTTCCTGTGATGAATGTGATCCTTATGTATATCTAAATGATATCAATAAACTTAAAAACTGGAAAAGAGCAGGATGATTTCTGATGTAATTAGTGTTTCAGTTTAGGCTCCATTAAGTGGTTTTTGTTTGTTCAGTGTAGTGTGTTAAACCAAATCACAAATAATCCTTTTGTTACCTTTTTCAGGTTCACATTTAGCATTTTCATTATGTGCCCTTAGATGTTAGAGCCAAAGTCAGATAAAAGACTTGGCTGACCAGTAAAATGTAAGCTCCTGCCTTCCTACTCACCTTGTCTGTCTCTTCCTCCTCTTCCTCCTCTTCCTCTTCCTCTTCCTCTTCCTCCTCCTTCTCTTCTCTTGGCTTCTCTTCTCTTTCCTCTTCCCTTCTTTTCTCTTCTCTTCTCCCTCCTCTTCCCTTCTCTCTTTTCTCTTCCTGTGGGGCTGGGATCACATGCAGGGCCTTGGGCATGCTACGCAAGTACTCTACCACTGATCTGCATCCCCAGCCTCCTTTTGGTGTTTTGAATTCTGTTTTTACAGAACAAGCCTTCTGGTTCTAAAAACGATCAACAAAGTACATCACCTGCATCTTTAATTTGTACATTGACATTAGCACCTCACCTTTTGACTCCATTGTGTTTTTTTCCTGATTTCATCAGTAGTGTTCTGCTTCGAAGAACACCAAAAAGAAAATAGAATTTGTTCTCACCGCTGAGTGATAAATATCACTTTCCATTTTGGTACTCATTTATTTTTTGGTTTGTATATGTGTGCCAAATATACCTTTTTACTCCAAGTATATACCTATATCTTGCTTTTAGTATTTATTATCTATAAAACATTTTGCCATAATTCTTCATGAAGTTACTCATTTATACTCCAAGTATATACCTATATCTTGCTTTTAGTATTTATTATCTATAAAGCATTTTGACATAATTCTTCATGAAGTTTTCAGTGGCTGCATGCTATTTTATTATGCATTTGTCTCATTTGTATCCACATCCCTCAATGTGGTTTTCCTAGTTTTTCTCTATAATAAATAACACTTCAGTGAACATCTTTTTCCTGTGAATCTTTCCTTGGGTAGGATCTGAGACAGTAAGTACATAATAGTTGATTTTCAAATCTTCACTTTGTTGCTTCATGGCTAGATGAGTGTGTTGCAAGTTGAGCATCCCTAATCCCAAAACCCAAAAGCTCCGGAGTCAGAAATACTCTTGAGTGCTGACGTTGTGGAGCATTCAGATGCTCAGCCAGTAATGTGTGCATGAATATTCCAAAATCTAAAACACTCCTGGTCTCAAGCCTTTTGAATAAGGGATAATTAACCTAATCCTCATATTTCTCATCTGTAAAACTTCTTTGCTAGTTCGGAGTGTGTGGAGTTTAGATGAAAATGAGAGGATAGGAATGTACCCAGTGGTAGAGTATTTGCATAGTGTGCACAGGGTGCTGGAGTTGATTTCCAGTACTGCAAAAAGGCAAGGAAAGGAGGAAAAAAAACAGGAGGGTATAAACATTCAGAATCATCCCTGGTGTGTGATCAGCATTTACATACAATTATTGCCTTTTTTTTTTTTTTTTTTTTTTTTTTTTGGAGACAGGGTCTCACTATGTGTTTCAGACTTGCCTTGAAGTCACTATGTAGCCCATGCTGGCCTCAAACTGCTTGTGGCAACCCTCTTGTCTCAGCCAAGTACTGGGATTACAGGCATGCACCGCCACGCCCAGCATTGGTTATTATTTTAACTGTTACTCTAATACATAACATATCTATACAGAGTATTCTGTATTTTAATGACAAGATTAAGTGAATTTTTATTTACATTTTGTGGTAATCACGTCAATATCTTTATTAATTGATTTTTTTTTTCCCCTAGGTATACAAGAAGAGATGTTCTTCCACTAGGAAAATTTACCATGAACCTGAGTGGTTGCCCACGGAATAGTACCTTCACAGAACACTTATATCGAATTATCCAGCATCTTGTTCCAGCAGTAAGATCAATATAAATAGGAATTACAAACCTGAGCATATAGCAAATCCATTATTCAACCAAAATATTTAACTTTGAGATTTTAATCTCATTTAAGGGAAAACAGAGCTTGTCATTATATAATTTAAAATGTACATTCTCCCAAACATTTCACGTTTATTCCTTCATACCAATTTTTGTGAGCTCACAATTAACACAATTAGAGTAACTCCTTTAAAATTGTACTCTCTGTTTATGCCAAGTTGTGCAACTTAATATTTTTCGTATGCATTAATGTATTAAATCTAAATAAGCTCTAAAATATAGGAACGTAATTCTTTCAGCTGAGGTAATGAAGATCTTTATCTTCATTGCCCCAGTTTTGTTTCCTGTTTGGAAAGTTGAGCTGTCTTTATTTCCCAGGACATCTGAGTGCAGTGTTTGTCTATGGCAGGATTTGGGGAACAAGGGAACTGCTTCTGATTAGGCATGCAACTGAAAACGCTGGTCACCTCTCACTTTGGGAGTTGAAATTGCGCCAGCTTATCCACTCATCCATTTGTCAGGTTTGTCGAGTATCCAAGTGCCAACACCATCCAGTCCCTTCAGAAGCAGCAGTAGGCCAGAATGGGCACACAGTTCTCCCTCTGAACAAACTCTTGAGAACTCAAAGAGCTGTGGAGTTTACTTCTTAATTTCCCACATTAGAAAGTATGTCATACTAATTCACTAGAAATAATTACATATAAATATTTTTATAAAAACTTCCCAAACCAAAAATATTAGTAATGACTCACATTTCTTTTACATTTTTACAAATCTCTTAATATCTAGATTAATAGGAGATCACTAGATTTTTATATGGGTTTCCACAATGCATCTCTTGTAATGCAGTGTTTTTATTGGTGTGTGTTTTCTTAAATGGTAGTTGAATTGTGGAATCTGAAAGCCTATCAGTGAAATTTTCATGTTCTCTTGTAATAAAATTCATTGGTCTGTCTTACACAATGATAGAATCTGAATTAAGTCATGATTTTTGTCCCATAAAACCCATGCAAGAGTCTCACCAATTCCCTAGGCCCAGTACCACTTTTTGAGAACTAAATTAATCTGTATTGTAGGTCATTGAAGTACCCTGCAGAATAGCAAGAGATGCGGGTAGAGTGCCCATGGGCAGAGAAGACCTAGCTCAGGGGTGGTGTTCAGGAGACACCTGTGAGCAGTAGGACCACACCTGGAGGCTGCTTAGTGGAAGCTCTCTCCTGTGGAGAGAACCAGCACCAGGTGCTGAAGAGCTGTGTGTTTGCCAGCATGAGGCTGGAGAGTGTGGCTGCCAGCACCATTTTCTATTTGTTTGTTTGTCTTTTTGAGACAGGGTCTCACTATGCAGTTAGGCTGCCTTTGAGATCACTTTGTAGCCCAGGCTGGCCTTGAATTTGCAGTGATTCTCCTGCCTCAGCCTCCTGAGTGCTGGGACGACAGGTATGTGCCACCATGCCTGGCTAAACAGAAATTTTTTTTTCAGTACCGGGAATTGCACTCAGAGCCTCACACTTGTCAAGCAGCACTGTGCCACCGAGCTACATCTCCAGCGCCTGCAACTCCGTTTTCATAGAATCATTGAGCCAAAGTACAAAAATCCCATAAATTTTGGTTCTGTGCTTTACCCTTTCCTGAACAAGCTTTCCCACACCCCACACACTTCTTTTATAGCTCATGTGGTAGAAGAGCAGAGGGGCCTAGAGCAGGATGGAGGAGCACTGTGAGTGAGGGACTTGGCAGTGGAGACAGCATCATTAGCTTAGCAGATTCCGGTGCAGTGAAGCCATCTGTTGAGAGATCTGCAGCAGCAAGCTCTGTTTGTGGACTTTGCTCCAACAATTTGTTCTGTAACTTAGACATTAGTTTATGATGAATGAATATGGTAGGGAGCTGCTAGGGTTTGAATCCAGAGCCTCGTGCATGTGTCACTGAGTCACATCTCTTTCCCTTTTTATTTTGAGGCAGGGTCTCACTCAGCCCAGGTTGGCCTTGAACTTGCCATCCTCCTGCTTCAGCCTAGTAAGTAGTGAGGATTACAGGCATGCACCAGGCCTCTCTTTAACTTGAAAAAGTTTTATTTTCTGTTTTGCTAGCTTACATTTGATTAAGGAAATTCAACCTCGGAAAATCTGAAACTCGTATGGCCGTTGCCTACCATTTGTAGACACTGGCAAAATTAAAATTATTCTTCAAAACTGTTGAACATGACATATGAAAATAAAGGCAGCACACTGAGTGAAGTACTAATGCATGATATAGACAATATTTTTTTTTCTAAGAGTTCCAGAAACCACATCAGTCTGCCTATAGATATTTATAAGATCATTATATCTGAAACACTGTTTTAATTCAAATGTATATATTTTATTAAGACAGAAACAGATCCTTGCTCATTAAAAAAAATCTCTTGCAGTCTTTTCGCCTACAGATGACTATAGAGAACATGAACCATTTGAAGTTCATTCCCCATAAAGACTATACAGCCAACCGCTTGATCAGTGGACTCCTCCAGTTGCCCAACAACACTTCCCTTGTCGTTGATGAGACCCTGCTGGAGCAAGGGCAGCTGGACTCCCCAGGTGTGCACATGGAGGCTCCCCTCCTTTTCTGACTTTCCTCTGTTAAAGAACTTTTTAAAAGGGTGTCTGTAGACAAAGACAAATTCAACAGATATTTAAGGAAAAGTCTTGGCATATGCATTTAATTAAAGCATATGTCATAAACTAATTGTGCTTTCCAGCTTTTCTGTTACCATATTCTGAAAACAGTGCAGGAGGAAAGTACTAATTTAAGGGGTTACATGGGAGGATGTTTTGTCTTTAATTATCTGTTAGTTCAAAAGAGAAAAATTATAGAAAAATATAATAGAATATTTATACCTCTCATTGATTTTTTTTATTTAAGCGAAGAAAAAAAAGAAAGACATATATAACAAAGACAACAAGCAAAAGGGACAAACAAACGACGAGAGTAAATATACAACAGTAACATTGCAGGTTTACAAAACCGGATGATAGAAACTTGACAATGGTTGCAATATTGTGTATCGTTATCTTTAAAATGGTTATTTACATTAACAGATATAGACATGTAAAATTGATCTAATGATATGAGTATTAATTGTTCTTTCTCAATAACGAATACATTCAGCAGTGTGTTCATTTTAGTTATCTTACATATACATATATACAGGTTTATATCTTTTCCTCTTTCCTTTTCTCTTTCTGCCTTTTCCCTTCCCAGTTACTTTTGCTCTTTGAGCTGTTTTTTACCCTTACGTAGTATTTATTGTAGATTTTGGATCATATATACTTTTCCGTTTCTTACACTAGGGAGACAATACGGCATTTACACATGTGGGTTTGATTTATCTCACTTATGACTATGGTCTCAAGTCGTGACCATTTACTTACAAAAGTCTCAATGCAATCTTTCTTAATAGCTGAGTAGTACTCCATTGTATAAAAATACCACATCTTTTTTATCCATTCTTTGATTGATGGGCACTTGGGTTGTCTCCAAGATCTGGCTATTACAAATTGGGTTGCTATAAACATGGGTGCACAGATATCACTGTGATATGATGTTTTCAGTTCTGGGAAAATGCCCAGAAGAGGGATAGCTGGGTTGAATGGAATCTCTAATCCTAGCATCTTGAGGAATCTCCACATTGACTTCCACAGTGGCTGCACCAGTCTACACTCCCACCAACAGTGGAGAAGAGTTCCTTTTTCCCCACAGCCCCTCCAGCATCTGTTATTGGTTGATTTTTTAATCTTGGCCATTCTTTCTGGAGTGAGATGGAATCTCAGCGTTGTTTTAACTTGCATTTCCCAAATGACCATTGATGTTGAACATTTTTTCATATATTTATTTGCCATTTGTATTTCTTTCTCTGAGAAGTGTGTATTCATCTCAGATGCCCATTTTTGGATTGGGTCCTTGAATTTTAGGGTCCTGATTTTTTAAAATTCTTTATATGTTTTAGATAGAAGTCCTTTGTCTGATGGACAATTGGCTAAGATGTTTTCCCAGTTCGTGGGTTTTCTTTTCACTTTGTTGGAGATTTCCTTTGACATGCAAAAACTTTTTAGTAGGATGAGATCCCAGGTGTTGATTCTGGGGAGTGTTTCTCGTGCAATCTGATTTTTGTTCATGAACTCTCTGCCTACTCCTATGTCATCGAGGTTTTTACCTACTCTGTCTTCTAGTAGGTTTAGTGTCTCTGTTTTTATATTCAGATCTTTGATCCATTTTGACTTTATAGTGCATGGTGATAGGAATGGATCTAGTTTTAGTTTATGGCATATAGAAAGCCAGTTTTTCCAACACCATTTGTTAAAGAGGCCGTCTTTCTTCCAATGTAAATGTTTGGCCCCTTTGTCAAAGATGAGGTGGCTAAGTGTGTTTGTAGTTGTGGCTGTATCTTCTAATCTATTCCATTGATCTTCAGGTCTGTTTTGATTCCAGTACCATGCTGATTTTATCACAGTAGCTTTGTAGTATAGTTTCAAGTGGGGGATTGTGATGCCTCCTGCCTTCCCTTTGTTGCCCAGAATTGCCTTTGCTATTCTAGGTCTTTTCTGGTTCCAGATGAATTTCAGGAATGCTTTTCTCTAGCTCTGTGAGGTAGGCAAGTGGTATTTTGATTGGGATTGCATTAAATCTGTATAATAATTTTGAGAGAATGGCCATTTTCCCGATGTTTGTTCTTCCTATCCATGAACAGGGAATATCTTTCCATTTTCTGAAATCTTTTTAGATTTCCTTCTTTAGAGTAATGTAATTTTCACTGTATAGATATTTTACTTCCTTTGTTAGATTGAGTCAGTATTTCATTTTTTTGGATGTTATAGTGAAGGGTGTGTTTTCCCTTATTTCTCTATCAATGACTTTGTTGTTTGTGTACAGGAATGCTATTGATTTTTGAGTTGACCTTGTATCCAGTTACATTACTAAATTTTATTACTTCTAAAACTCTTCTAATGGATTTTTGGGGGTCTTCTATGTAGAGTATCATATCATCTGCAAATAATGATAATTTCACTTCTTCCTTTCCTATCCTTATTCCCTTTATTTCTTTCTCTTGTCTAATTGCTCTGGCTAATATTTCCAGAACTATATTGAATAGGCGTGGTGATAATGGACATCCTTGTCTTGTTCCTGATTTTAGGTTGAAAGTTTCCCGTTTTTCTCCATTTAGTAAGATGTTGGCTGTTGGTTTATGATATATGGCTTTTATCAGGTTGAGGTAGAGACCATCTATTCCGATTTTCTGTAGGGTTTTGATCATGAATGGGTGTTGGATTTTGTCAAAAGCTTTTTCTGCATCTATTGAGATGATCATGTGGTTCTTGTCCTTGGCCCTGTTGATATGGTGGATTACATGTATT
>RJWM01023181.1:0-32433 GCA_004363535.1 Dasyprocta punctata
AAAAAAGAGTTGAAAATGCCGGTTGCCTGACCTTGTGTCCTGTTCTGCCTTAGGTCAGCACCTCCACTTCCAGCCCCATGCTTTGCCCACGCAGCTGCCATCTTGGAAGGCCGATTGTACCTGAGTGGTGGCTACAGTGGAGCTGGCCAGTACCTGACCTCACTGTTGCACTATGACCCCAAATCTGAGAAGCCAGAAACACTTTTGAGTCCAATGGGGATACCTCGGGCTGGCCATATCATGGCTGCTCTGGGCGGGCGGTTGTATGTAGCAGGCGGGCTAGGTGAGGTGGGGGACCTGTTGAGCTTTGAGGTCTATGAGCCAAGGACTGATAGCTGGACTCAGCTGGCACCGCTGCCATCCCCCCATGTGTGTGCTGCAGGTGCTGTGCTGCAGGGAGAGTTACTGGTGATGGGGGGCTACAGCCACCGCACTTACGCCCTCTCCCACCTTATCCATGCCTACTGTCCTGGCCTGGGCCGATGGTTGTGCCTGGGAACTTTGCCAAGGCCTGGGGCTGAGATGCCTGCCTGCATCCTGACACTGCCCACGGTGCAGCACACAGCTTTGGAACCCACTCTGCAGCAAACCAAACCTGCCGGGTGACTGGGGAGTAGAAGTATACAGGGAGAGAAAGGGAAATGAAATATGAAAAACAGACAGAGATTATGAAAGAATGATTATTATTCTTGATAGTATTTTTACACACTGCTAGACAGCTCATAGACTGCTTTTTTATGTATGATATCCATGAAGGGAAAGTGATTCCAGAGCTCCTGGGGAAAGAGTTTTGGGGAAGGAGAGGCAGCTGAATATTTGGGATTCCTTGTTTGCTTGTTTGTTTGCTTTTTAAGACAGAGTCTTATTATGTGGTTCAGGCTGGCCTTGAACTCTATAGCCCAATCTGACTTCCACCTCACTGCCTCTTGCCTCAGCCTCCAAAATATAGGGATCATAGGTGAGTGCCACTATGCTCAGTGGCAGCTGAATAGTAGCATAAGAGAAGAGGATGAGGCAGGAGAATCACCTAGAGCTCGAGGCCAGCCTGCACACACACACACACACACACACACAAGCTCTAGCAGGTCCTGAAAGCTTAGGGATCCTGAGAGGACAGTTGGAAAATTATTCTAATCCATGGATCAAAGAGAAAAATATCAAGCCAGATGCATTCTACTCCATGGTGGTGTATGCTTGAAATCTTAGCCACTCCAGAGGCTGAGGCAAAATCACAAGTCTGAGACTAGTTTGTGCAATTTAGTGAGACCTTGTCTTGAAATAAAATGAAAAGAGGCAGGGGGTGTAACTCAGTGGTAGAGCTCTTTCCTCAAATGTTCAAGGCCCTGGGTTCTTCAGACCTTAGTACTGGAGAGAAAGAGAGAGAGAGAGAGAGGTAGAAGCAGAAAGATAGAGGGATAGATAGAGAAGAGAGGAGAGAAGAGAGGGAGAAAAGGAGGGAGAGACAGAAAGAAAGAAAGAGAGAGAATTGTAGAAAGGCCATCCATGAGTTTGAGGAATGTGGGAAGAATTGTACAGCAATTTCTTTCCTAGCACTTATTTCTTTTTACTCTCCCATCCCTGACATGCCTAACCCCTCTTGGCAATATGTTTGCTGAGGTAATTTTGCTGGTACAGTCTAGCATTTGTCAGTCCAGACTCCATAGGCTGCCCCTGACATCACAGCAGAGGGGCCTCAGATGTGTGAGTGGCCTTCAGGGCAGTTAAGGGGGAACACTGTATCAGGGATGAGCAGGGCAGAGGCCATGGAGGGAGGTGCCCAAAGTGCACAGGGAATGAATGAAGATTTGAGGGGTGGGGTAGAAGAAGGCAGACACTTGTCTTTCCTTCCCTTTGGGTGAACTGGCGGGTTAAGAACAGTTGTAGTGTGAAGTCTCAAGGCACAAGAAGAAGTGACTAAGAGAACAGCAAAAGGTAGAGAAGACTTGGACAAGCTATTTTCCATCAAACCCTTTTCTGATTTGTTTTTAATGCATTTTTCTGTTTCTTGTCCAGGGAAGGTTGAGTCCAACATTTCTCTCCCTCTTCCTCTGTCGTTTTCTTCCTCATGAGTGTTTTGTTCCTCATGAGTGTTTTTCACCTCTGTACTCCTTTCTTGCCTAGTATGAGCCAGGCTCTGTATCAGGCACAAGGATACATAGGTCTGAGAGCTCCTGTCAGAGAACAGATTCATGAATGCATACAAGTGTTGCAGTGAATTTAAAGCATGAGATTCCTATGAAAACCAAGGATGAAGGCATGAACTCTACCCTTGCAGCTTCCAACAGAGAA
Organism: Dasyprocta punctata; assembly: GCA_004363535.1. Taxonomy (NCBI): domain Eukaryota; kingdom Metazoa; phylum Chordata; class Mammalia; order Rodentia; family Dasyproctidae; genus Dasyprocta; species Dasyprocta punctata. The sequence continues at coordinate 2,290 of RJWM01023181.1, forward strand.
GGCACCCCAGATAAAAGTTGTTTGAACTGAACCTTAGTGGCTACCTAAAAGTGTACCAGTTTGGGGGTAGGGTTGCAGCTCAGTGGTAGAGTGCTTGTCTAGCATTTGTAAGGTTCTGGGTTTGCTCTTCAGCACACACACATACACACATACACAAAAGCACAACTCACCAGTTGAAGAAAGAGGAACATATCTTATGTAGAATAATTGGGCCATGTGTGCCCTGTTTCTCCACAGAAGGAGAAGCCAGCATTCCAGAGATTCTTGAGAGAATTCTACTGCTGTCATCAGCCTACGAGGTCTTCTCTGGAGCCTTTTCCGAAGACAGTGGCTTTCACTTAAATATGTACACCTCTCTCCAGGGCTCTGCTACATCTTTCCCCTCTGATTTTCCTTTTCTGTCCCCTTCCGTGCCACCATCTCAGGCAACAAAAGGCCAAGAATACTTTTTGTAAGCCAATTTGTGTTTTTGTTTTTGTTTCTTTTTCTTTTTGAGGTAGGTAGTTCACTGGACACACTGTGTAGACCAGGTTGCCCTTGAACTTGCAACAATCCTCTTGCCTCAGCCTTCCAAGTGCTGGGATTACAGGTGTGCACCACCATACCAGACTTGTAATTCAATTTTCTATTATCATTCTTTATTAAAGTTTTCATAGTCAGTAGGGTGATGCAGAGCCTCCCTTGCCCCAAAAGTACATGACACATGTTTATTATAGTTAAGGATGCATTGTTTTAGGAAGGTTTTTTCCTATGCTTCTGTTTAGGATAGAAAAGGACTGTAGTTGAAAATGAGAAATGGTAAGTAGGATTTATAACAGAGGATGAAGCCAGGCATGGTGGGCACACCTGTAATCCCAGCACTCAGGAGACTGAGGCAGGAGGATTAGTGTGAGTTTGAGGCAAGCCCATGCTACATAGTAAGTTTAAGCCCAGCCTGAACTACATAGCGAGACCCTGTTTCAACCCCATCACCACCACCAAGAGACTGAGAAAGAGAGAGAGAGAGAACACTGAAGAAGAGAAGGAACCAGGAGATTGAAGGAGATGAAAAGTTGTAAGAATTAGAACTTCTGTGAACATTTTCTTTGTGATTTATATATAAGTATGGGCTTAAATAAAAGTTTCACAGTGATGAAGTCTTTCTTACCTGAGTTTCTGTACTAGAGAATTTAGCATTCAAAATAACATTCCTTACTATTAGGTTAACAGTCTATGGCCATCCTCTTTCCCCCTTATCTTTTCACAGGAGCTGTATGACTTGGAAACTCTCTCTTCGCTTAGAAATGTCTCCTCACCTGGCATCAGAGGGCACATACTCCCTGGGTGGTCCGTCTCTTAGTCCTCTAATCCAAGGGTGTGGCACTAGGCAGAATCCTACCCTCCTAGGGGGTGCGCCCTGTCCCAGAGGGCACACACAGCCAAGGATTTAAAGGTTTGCTCTAGGCTGCCACAACAACAATCTCTGGCCAGAAGAGTAAATAACTACACAGAAAGAGTAATAGAATCATGGAGCAGTAATGGAAATGCATGCCTGTAAATCCTAGCACTCTTTGAGGCAGGAGGATGGCAAGTTTGAGCCCAACCTGGGCAATTTATCAATTTAGCAAGACCCTGTCTCAAAAAGTAAAAAAGGTTTCCCCTCCCCTGCATGATGCAAACACTACAGCTGTGGTAGCCCAGCTCTCCCTGACACACTTACCAAGAGAGAATCTGGTACAAAAAAAGTACTATATACACAAGTTGATACAGGTAATACAGGAAGGGTTTTGACTTCAGATGCTGCTGCTTTCCTGAAAAACAATGATGGCTTCCAAACTTCCTACTAGGAAAGATTTGTGATTTAGCCAACACAGATGGCAGAAGCATCCTGAATGAGAATTCTTTGTTGCTATGCGTCTTGTGGCATGTGCCCAAAATGAACTGGAGGTTTCCCTGAGTAGCTCGAGCCTGGCTGTTCCTCCACCAAGATTTTGTGATACCAGTAATGCTTTGCTAACCAGTGGAGCTTCTGCAGCTGAGCTCCCGTGGGCTGTAAAATCTCAAAATAAGGAGAACGAGAATGGACCCCTAGAGGACCCACCCTGCTGGGCCCGAGTGGCTCCGACCACAGGACAACTAATCTGCCTCCCCAGGGACTGTGCGACCAGCACAGAGTCACGGAGAAAAGGAAGAGAATGAGAGCCTGAGTGGCACCATTGCGCGGGCTTAGAATCAAGGATGACCCCTCCTCCCCCCGAAGCAACCTGTGGGTTCGGAGGTCTGACTAAATTGATAGCAACTAAGGAATATTAAGCAACTAAATGCTAGTATTGTTTCGTTGATTTTGCAGGCCTCAGGTTGGCAACTTGAGCATCTCTTTGGAAGATGACAGTAGGCAATGTAGCAAATATGGGGGATTCTCTTCTGTCTTGTCTCTGAGGCCCAATATGGTTCTCACTGTTTTGCTTTACTCTGATTATTATTATTATTATTTTGCTTTATTTTATATTCTGTTTTTATTGGTTTTACTCTGTTTTGTTTTTGGTTCAATTCTACTAAACCTGTTGGAATGGTCAGTTATTCTGAAGATAACAAGATATACTACAGTAGCTATTGTTTTCATAGTGTCTTTCTTTGAAGTTCTGTACCAGTTCTGCTGCTTTGTTTTGATTGACTTTGTTCTCTTATGTTCTGTTGGATTTTACTATCTTTAAAATTAAAAAAATCTCAAAATAAGGCCAAATATGATGTAAGTTTTGATAGCTTAAGCCCAGTGAACAGATATTTGTCTGAGGATCAGGTGAAACCAGTGTTGCTCAACTCTAAACTATCTGGGAAAATGCTTGAAAGAGTCTGGGAGTTGAGTGATACTGAACATGATGGAATGCTTGGCAGAATTAAATTTACAGTTATACAATTTTTCCTCTCACTGTCATTTGCCTTTGTCAGTGCCAGAACTTTAGTTGAAGGGCCATGTTTTGGGTATAGTATGCATTGGAGAAAGAACCTGTGCCAATGTCCTTGCCTCCAGCTTTGGGGCCACTGTCTAAAAGAAAAATGTGGGTTGAATCACTTGCAGAAAAAGATAAACATGATGAAAACTTCTTGAAAACAAAGATATACATGGATATGTGTCTGGATTGAAGGGCCATGAAATCTTCCTGAAAATATGCTTACCTTCTATCTTACTAGCCCATATTTGGGCATTATGTGACACAAAGGACTGGGGGAAGATTTCAAAGGATCAGTTTACTTTGACTTTTCAGTTAATCAAGCATCAGTTAATAAAACACATGGATCCTCTTCATATTCTGAATCCTGAGACGATTCCTCCATAAGACAGGATAGCTTTACAAGAGAACATCATAGAATCAAGTCCTGTTGCAGATTTCTCTGCTATTAAGGAGCTAGATACCCTTAATAATGAAATAGTTGACCTACAGAGGGAAAGAATAATTTGGAACAGGACCTTAAGGAGAGAGATGATACTATTAAAAGAAGACAAGTGAGGTTCAGGATCCTGAAGATGAAGTTCAAAGGGACAATGTTAATCTGAAAAACCACAGGCCCAGAAGCAGCGAGTACAGGAACTCCTCAATGAACTGAATGAGCAGAAAGGCCAGCTACAGGAGCAACTCAAAGATGTCAGAAAGAAATGTGCTAAGGAGGCTCATTTGAACTCATCTTTGAAAGCTTCAACAAGTACTCAAGAATCACAGATCTCTGCTTAGAAGGAAAAACCTGACCAAAACTACAGTAGAGCTACAGCAGACTTGGAGCAGTGTGGAGCAGGAAAGGCTCAGCTGGAGCCTCTTCAAGAGCACCTGTAAGATTTACAGCAGGAAATCAGTTCATGATAGTGAGGCTGACGGATATGAAAGATCTGGAAAATCATAGTAATAATCGAGTTGGTGCAGTAGCCCACACAGCGTTCTTGTAAGTGGTGCTACAGATTCTTGTAGCCTCAGCAACAGTGGCAGTGAAGAAGCCAACCTTAATGAGCCTGCTGAAGGCCAGAGTCTGAGGCTATACAAAAGGAATCTCTAGTAGAAGTACTTCTGAAATACCACCTTCAGATGAGACTGACAAAAATGAAGTGCTGACTGCAACTGTTTTCTTTTTCATTTTTTAAATTTTAAAGAGGATAAAACCAAGCAAAATAAAACAGAATAAAACCAATCAAAACAAACCAGTGTAAGAGATACAGAACTTCAAAACATTACAAAATCATCAATAGTTACCATAAAACCTTTTGATGTCTTCAAAATAGCTGCAGATACCTTTGGACATAGTAAAAATCAAACAGAACAGAATAGAATAGAACCAATAAAAGCAAAACAATGAATGCAATGAAGCACTTCAAAACAAGCCAATAGTAAATTCAAAATGGCTACCATAATATATCTTGCCATCTTTGAAATATCTTCTCCTGCCATCAGATTTAACATAAACAAAACAAAAGAGAATAAAACCCAACCCAACGAAACAATGAAAATGATGTAGGACTTCAAAACAAGACAATAGGAAATCAACAATGCTACAACCCTCAGAAGGCGATCCCCCCTAGATGCCACATTGAATGCTGCTATCCTCTGTACCAATGATCAGACCACTGGCCCTAGACCTGCAATGTTAGTGAAACACCAAAGCACCACAGGCATCCAATTGCATTTCACCTCGTAGCTATCATCACGGCATGTGTTTCTCCAGATAAGCCGGTTACTTACAGGGGAGTGGGAGTGTGTGTGTGCTGGCACTTCTTGTTTGCCAGCCCACATGCCAGAAGGGGCTAGGGTCTGGCTGTTCCCAGTTTGGTGTCAGCCCACACATTGCTTTGGTTCCCAAACTGGGCTTGTTTGCTGGTGCAGCCATTGTTCTCTCTACCCTCAAGTCCACAAATGTCCTGTTGATGGTTATTGAAACATCCCAGGACCTGATCCTTTTCTGACTAGCATCTGTAATGACTTAATAAATCCTTTTTATTTCACTAATTGTGCAGTCTCAAGAGTTTTGGGTTAACAATCTCAATGTTATATTTTCTTTCATTATTCCTTCATGGCTTTAAAGTGTTTTCCCAAGTTCATTTTTCTGAGGTCCAAAGTTCACTTCCAAATGCCTTCTCCACTCAAAAGCCACACTCAAATCTTATGTGAAGTCAGGAGTCCTACTTTTAATACTATTACTTTGTGGTAAGTCTGTCCTCTGCTGACAACCTCCTTCACTGAGTTCATGTAAAAGTCCTCTGGGGCAGCAGTGCATTGCACACTGTCCTTCAGCAGGCAATGATGCTAAAGAAATAGCAAAGGGAGCAGATGCTACTGCAACCACACATGAGGCTGGGTCTCAGGAGTTCTAACTCTGTCTTGGCTGACTGAATTTGGGCAAACCACTTTACATCATTTGTGCCAACTATGCAATGAGAAATAGTTGAGTAGACAGCAAAGTGCAAATGCTTCTTTGTCTCCAATGCTGAAATGTGTTAGCAAGCTGCAAGGATGATGGTTAGGACTTTGCTCAGGCCCTCTAGGCCATGGAGCTCCTCTTCCTAGAATCTCTCAAGAGGCAATACCAAGAGAGTATTGAATTACAATATGTGTTCTAGTCTCTCCTCTATAGGCCAGATGGATTTATTTTTGCTCTTTGTGGACTTGTCAAAAGCTAAAGGAACAGTGATAACCTCTTATTGTATAAACAAGACACTCACAGCAGCTTCCAAACTTGAGTCTAAGGCAAAGGCAAGAGCCAGTTGCGAGGCTGGGCTTGGTGGCACCCACCAAGATCCCAGCATTTAGGTGGCTGATGCAGGAGGATCACTGTGAGTTTGAGAACAGCCTGGTTTCCATAGTGAGCTTAGAGCCAGCCCTGGCTCCATAGGAAGATCCTGTTTAAAAAAAGGGGTGGGGGAGCTGGGGATATAGCTTAATGGCATAAGCACCTGCCTGACAAGCACAAGGTCCTGAGTTTGATTCCTGGTACCAAAAATTTAAAAATAAAATAAATAAACTATAAAATAAAAAATGGGAGAAGGTAGTTGTGATGGTGCATGCCTATAATCCCAGCACTCTGGGAAGCTGAGGCAGGAGGATCACAAATCTGAATTGAGGCTAGGCAACTTAGCAACTTGGTGAGACCCATCTCCAAATTAGAAATAAAGAAAGGGTTGGGGATTGTAGCTCAGTGAAAGAGCCCTGAGTTCAATCTCTAGTGCCAGAAAGTAAATAAACAAATAAATAAGAGAAACTCAGAGGCTCATCCCTGGTAATAAGGTTGACTAGAGTGTGTGACCAGAGTAAATTTAGTAGTTAATTTTTACTGTGGTTACAAAACTAAAATATTGCCACTTAGATTAGGGGTGTAGCTTAGTGGTAGAGTGTGTATGGGGTCCTGAGATCAATCTCTAGCATCAAAGAAATAGATGAATAATAAAAATACTTCCATTGGGAGGGGTGGTGCATGCCTATACTCCTAACACTTATGAGGATGCTGAGGCAGGAGTGGTTTGAGTTTGGCAGTTCAAAGCCTGCCTGAGGAACATAGGGAGACCCTCTCTCAAAAGAAAAGATGGAGGAGCAGGAAGGAGGAAAATGGAGAGGAAAGCGGGGGAGGGGGAGAGGGAAAGGAACAAATTCGAGCATCGGCCAAATAGCTTCTGATTTACTTGGTTTTTGTTTGTTTATTTTTGATGATACAATGGTACTTCCATTTGTTGTATGGAACTTAATTTGTTGTATGGTTTGGGGGAAGATGGCTGTGTTTCTGCTTATGTGGAGAAGATGGCTGTGATCATGTTTGTCACCTGATGCAGAGTTTGTGAATGGAGGCAAAATTTTGCTGAACATTTTTGTTTACGAACTGAAGGGTTTGCCAACAGAAGCATTCATGAACCGAGATATTCCTGTACTAGGGAACTGAACCCAAGGCTTTCTCACCCCAGCTACACCCCAGCCCTTTTTTATTTTGAGACAATGTTTGGCTAAGTCAGTAACTTGTCCAGGTTGGCCTTGAATTTTTGATGCTCCTGGCTCAGCCTCCCAGGGAGATGGATTTACTGGCATACACCACAATGCCTGGCTAGCCTCTAACATTTTATGTACTTTGTTGAAACACACATTTGTTAATATTCAAGGAGCACGTGCTGAAGTTACCAAATGGCTGGGATTTGGACAGCGAAGATTGAAGCCTCATCCTTTTCAAACCTGTTCCAGGATGGCAGGGAAGTTGATTGTTAAATTTGTATGCTAAAGATAGAAGTACAGAAGTTCATGCATGAATAATATACTCAATTTGTTAATTATCTTATGCACCATATCCCTGATTGCAAAACCTCAATACTGGAGGGAAACCATGGTGAAACTTTTACTTCATCCCCATGTTTCCTTGGATTTGGGGCCCTATCTTTGGGTCTGTGAACTGAGTAGGAAAGCATGACCTCACTGCATTTATTTCAGAAGATATGTATTTTTTTTTTTTTTAAGACAGGATCTCAATGCAGTTCAGGCTGTGCTTCAACTCCCCATAATACACCTGCCTCAGCCTCTCAAGTGCTGGGATTACAGGCTTGTGCCACCAAGCACTTCTAAAACAACCATTTGAATGTCATCGTACTGTCTTGTTATGGGATATACATTCCAGGACCCCTGGTGGATGCCTGAAATCTGTAATATTATCCAATTTTACATGTATTCATTTTTCCTCTCTATATAGTACATACGTATGATAAAGTTTCATATCCAGTTAGAAACAGTAAGAGATTGACAGCAACTGGTAATGAAATTAAACAATTATAGCCAGCTGTGGTAGTACATGGCTGTAGTCCTAGCACTGGGGACATTGAAGCAGAAGGATTGCTGCAAATCCAAGGCCAGCCTGGGCTACATAGTGAGTTCAAGTCTAGCTTGACCTAATAACAAGACCAAGTTTCAAAAAAGTTGCAACAATATGATAAAAGTTATTAAAAACTCAGTAATTTCTTATTTCTAGAATTTTTTATCTAATATTTTCTAACTATTGTTGACCATGGACCAGTAAGGGGTATTGCTCTATGAGTTATTGCCTCACCAAATTTGAAGCAGGGCTCCACTAGATCAGTGGTGGCAAACCTGTGTCATGCCTGCCACATCCGGGTGTTTATTATCATTGAAAGCTCTAAAAGGTTTGCCAGCAGTGTGCCCCATGCTTCTTGTGATCTGTGTGTAACTGATAGATGTTCCACAGTGAGCTTCAGTTGGTAGGTGGGCTCATGTGGAGGGCTCAGGACTGCTGCCTTGTACATACTGGTCAAGAAAGTCACCAGGCCAGCTTGGATTTAGGAAATAAGGTATTAGATTCCACTTCTCAATGAGGAGAGAAGCAGACTTTATGACTTCCTTTATATATACCAAAGTAACAAGGGAGATCAGTCAGTGGGGAACATCCTTGAAGGAAGACGAAGAAACAAAATGGAAAAGTCACCAGAGCAGAAATCAAATACAGTGTTGTTTTGAGTCGAGGAATCAGATGGGAGAAACCCCTGATCAGGTGTTCTTGTAATCTGCTGCTTTCAGTGGGCCTGGGAAGGCTTGTCCAGGTTGCCATGGTTATTGAGCAAGTGCTTGCCCATGTACCACCAGTTCCATGATGCTCTATAGTTGATGGTGCTTACATTAAATGTACACATATATGGCAAATCTAAAGGAAGTTGTTCAAAAATGAGAAAAAAAAAAGCACATGAGACTAATGGCCTTTCCACTCCCCATTGATCACTACTCTCTTGGTTTCTTATCACAGGCTTGCCTCGCCTGTTCAGAGTTCATCTCCTTCAGGAAGTTGTTCAGGTCCTTCTCCCCACCTACATGACCTGTCCTTGGTTACTCAATCTAATATAGCACTTTTCCTGATCTGCCTTCAGCTTTGTGACTTCTGCATGTATCTGTAGACCATGAATCTTCAAGAAAAAGGCCTGTTTTACATACTTTTCACAGGTGTTAGCACTATCCTCTCCACTTGATAGGTGCTTAACAGACCTTTGCTAAATCAGAGTGAAGGAGGGTAAATTCTGAATTTATATGTACGCAATGCAGGTGTGAAATGCAAATACCTTTGTTGCCAGGTTTTGGGGGCGCTGGGGACTCCTTCTAGAGGTGCTTTCTAGCTTATTCTTGTCCTGGAGAAAGAATTGGAGAAAAGCACAATGGGTAGTGAGGTTTAACATTTATTAAAAGTAGGAAAAGAAATGTGCTCTACCAAAGGAAGGCTGACCAATTAAATGTAGGAAAGAAAAAAAAAAAAAGCTGGGTATAGTGGTGCAGGCCTCTAATCCCAACACTCAGGAGGCTGAGGGAGGAGGATGGCCACAAGTTCGAGGCCACTCCGGACAACACAGTGAATTTGTAGCCAGCTTGGACTATGTAGAGATACCCTGTCTTAAAAAAAAATAAAATTGTGTGTGGAGTTGCTATTTATGAATCATCTTTCAGGCAGAGCTAAAGGGAGCATAAAAGATTTCTTTTCAAGTGTGTTCCATTTGTTAGGTTGCTGAACAAATTACCATTGATCGAGTAGCTTACACGACAATCTTACTTCTCACAACTCTGGAGGCTGGAAGCCTGAGACCAGGATGCCAGTGTGGCCTGGTTTTGGTGAGGGCCCTCTTCTAGGTTCAGACGGTTGACTGACTATATGCTCTCAAGCAGAGGCAGATAGCGAGCTAGATAATTAATTGTCTTTATGAGGCCACTAATCCCTTCATGAGGGCTCCCCCCTCATGACATCATTGCCTCCCAGGGAGCCACCCCCAAACACTATCACGTGGGATTGCATTTCAACATGTGAATTCTGTAAGGGACACAAACTTGTAACCCACTATAGTGACTGATGGGCCTGGCGCTGGTGACAGTGGTATCTGAGGAAGGGTATCCCCCTAAAGGAAGCAGTGGTATCTTCCAGAACATATTGGAGGAAAGCCTAGCTCTCTGCTACTACCTGGTCCTGCTCTTTATGAACAGCACTAGTATAATCACCCTAAGGATCATTTTTCTTGTAAGAACCTGGTTCCATCTTCTGGGCCACAGGCCAGTGTTAGCCATTTTATTCATAGTTTTGGCACCGCTGGCGATTAACCCAACGCCTCGCTTGGATACACAGACGCGCTGCCACAGAGTTACATCGCAGACCCACCCGGGCCCATTCTCCAGGGCTCCAGAGAGGCCTCGCAATCCCCAGATCTCTTCTCATGCTCAGGGGACAGGGTGCTCCCTCGGCTCACTCCACTGCGTGTGATGTCTGCATTTGGATACGAGCTACTGCGCTGACTTTCTGCTTCCTTGTAATTCTACTTATCCCAAGAAGACTTAGCATGAATTAAGAGTCCCATATCTTTGACACCAGAGGGGGAAAGTGCACAGATAGGCAGCGAAATGAAAGATTCTCCTTGAACCAGTTTGAAGAGATGTAAAAAAGAGGAAGGGGGCGAAATTTCCTAAGGAGAAAGTGAATGTCACACAGGGAAAAGCCTTGAAGGAGGGCGAAGAAGTCCAGGAGGGAAAGCACAGAAGAAAAAACTGAAGTGCAGCATGGGAAGAAGCTGCAGGTGGCCTCTGGGTGCCCCTGCCCTGCTTCCCGTTGCCAGGAGCCGGGCCACCTCCGCCCGCCCCGCTCGGTCCCTCCTCCGGCTCCCACCCTTCCCGGTGGCAGCGAACCCTGGCCGCACTTCTGCTTCCGGCTGCCAGAACCCAGACACCCCTAGCAGGCTCTCAGCTCCTCTCCATGTAGGGCCCGAGAACAGGTAGAATTTGCCCTGGCCAGGGGCTGGGGTCCCGGGCGGGAAGTCGAGGCGGGGCGCAGGGAGCTAAGCCAGGGAGTGGGCGCCCGAGCCCGGTGCTGGGCGCCGGGGTGGGTGTGGGGCGGAGGGTGCGCCTGCCCCGCCCTTCCTGCGGGGGTGCGAGAGGGGGTGACCGGGTGGGAAGGGCGCGGGCAGAGGGCGGGGCCGGGGACCCTGAAGCGGAGAGAGAAAGGGACAGCGAGGGGAAACGCGGCACTCTTCCTGCCCCGTGCGCGTGCTGTGTGGCTGCGGGAGCCCCGCTGTACGCCTGAACTCAGCTGTCCAAGGCCTGCCACACGAGGTAGGGTGACCGCCTCCTGGCCTCCAGGGTCTCCTCAGGCCAGCAGAGTGCTAAAGTATGGGCCTGTTTGTGTAACGCGCAAGAAAAAGAGGCCCTGGTAGTAGAAGCATGAACAGAAATGTGCAAGGAAGTGTGAAACTTTTGTGGACATCAGCAGTGCTCACCTCTGGGAAAGGGACCAGAGGTGGGGGCTTTTCAGGTCTGATTCCTCGAATCTCCCTTCGCAAACTCCAGGCCGAAAACCAGAGACTTTATAGTTCTGTTAACTTTGGTTTTGAGGCCTCCCCTCTATAACCTTGGATTACAGTAATTCTGAGATTGCTCATTCCTTGGCAGGGGTAGGGGTGAGGTCATATAGTGCAAAGTCAGTAGGGAAGTATGTAGGACACAGAAACCATCACTGTTCTTTTGGTACTGGGGATTGAACCTAGGACCTCTATCACTGAGCTATTTTTTAAAGTAGATGATAGGAGCCATCAGGTTTTTTAAGCCGGGGTCTTACTAAGTCACTGCATTGCCCAGGTTGGGCTGGAACTTGCAGACCTCCTGCCTCAGCCGCCCAGACTGCTGGGATTACATCAGGTGTGCTCCACCATCCCTGCCAGCCACCATGCTTGATGCATTTGTCTACATTGAAGTCCTGTGATTTGCTGTTTTTCTTTCTGGTCCTGGATGGTTAGTTCATTCAAGTTGTCCATTATCCTATTCATAGACTTAAGATTTAAGTGGTTTACTTACCAGTGTTATTTATCCATAAACTTATTCATATACTAAAATTAGGTGATTTACTTACTAAGGTTATTCCTAAAACATTTAAATGGAATTGGGAGATAAATTGCTATCCAAATAAATAAATTGATACATTCCTAATGGCATATTTCAAGCATTGCCTCAAGGAAAGGTTCTTAATTCACAGTTTACAGCAATCTTGGGAAATCCAAGAATGGCACAACATGGACATCCTGAAATTTGCATGCTGAACAGTGTATAGGCCAACTCCCCTGCGCCCTGTGAAAAAGTTTGGTAGCATTTAACAGATTTTCAAAAGCTTCTAAATTCTACTGACTAGGAATTGTAGAAACAATGATGAGCAACACCAAAAGGGTGGCTGTGCCCCAGGAACTTACAGTCCAGTGGGTCAAAAGACAAGCAGGTGATGTGTTCTAGGATAAGGAAAGTACAGGCATGGAGAGAACCTGGGGTGGTCACCTATGCTAAAGGGACTCAGAGTGTCCCAGATGCTCCTAGTGAAGAATGTGAGTGAGAGGATAGTACACTGACCTTGGCCTGGTGAAGGAAGGAGGGGAAGATGTGTTGGCAGTAAGAGGAAGAACGTTTCAGGCATCTGCCTGTGCAAAAGTCCAGAGCAAGAGATAGTCAGCAATTCTGTGATTGAGGCTTAAAGTGCTCTAGTTGGACTGGGGCAGGAATCAGTAAGAGGTGAGGCTGGGAGGTGATCAGAAGCTAGGTCATGTGCGTGATGCTGGGGATATAGGAGGGGATGAGACAAAGGTGCCCTTCAAGGAGTTTTATTTCAGTAAAGAGAGACTGTGACTGAGTTCACAAAGAAGCAAATAAGATGTTTTTTAAATTTTGATAAAGATAAACAGAATTTACTATCTGATTTATGAATGGCTGGGGTGTTTTCAGGCGAGCTGTTTCGCCAGATATGCAACAGTGAGTCATCAGTCACCTGTATTAGAGGTTTCTACATAGGTGGTGGCAGGAGGGATGGAGAAAATTGGATAACATCTGAGAGGTTGAGGGAGTCAGATCGATAATATTTAGTCATTTCCTTGATAATAATACATAACAACCTCTATTTATTGAATATTTACTACATTGTAAGACACTTCCACAAGACCTTTGCATATTTTTCTCATTTACTCTTGTAGCATTTCCATGAGATAAGCATTTAAAAGAAAATTTTTGTGGCGAGAAGACTGAGGCTCAGAGAATTTAAGTAACTTCCCCAAGACCAAGGATGTGGGAGACAGTAGTCAAACCTACGTGTGTCTCACTCCAAACCCTTCTGGACAGAAGTAACGAAAATGGGGGAATGCATTTGAGGTAGCAGTAGGATTGAGGGAAAAGTGATGATACCTTTGGGCTCTGTGGAATGTTGGGTATCTTTGTCACTCAATTAGAGTTGTCCCATAGGCAGATGAATAAATGAGTACCATATGAAGCTTGGGAGAAAAATCTAGGTCAGGGAATGAATTTGAGTTGCCAGTATAGAAAGGTTATTTGGAGTCACACCGTCAATGAGACCACCCCAGGAGAGTATTTAGAAGGATTAGAATGGAAGGGTAAGGAACATCAGTGTTAGGGAATGGTGAGAAAGAATCCCCAAAAAGATGTGTCTAGAATTATAAGAGGAATATTGGACAGCAGCACTGGGGACACCAAAGGAAAAGAGAGTTTCAATGAGCAAGTGAGCAAATGGTGGCATATTCTACTCAGGAAATTAAATTAGACAGGGGCCAAGATGTATCTATTCATTCATATTATATCAATAAGCCTGTTAATTATCTAAGAGGACGATTTTGGTAGACACAATCTCATTTAGTTGGTTGAAGAGTGTTATGGTTTGTGTCTAAATGCCTTCCCTGCCAAAAGCCTCTTGCAGTCGTGGGGGTAGGCCTTTCAGAGGGCTGAATTTAGAGTTTGTGATTGATTCATGGTCCAATGCTGGGATTAAGGGCTTAAGTGCTACACTAGTGCCACGACCCACGTGGCTCCTGAGGTTCTTGGGGTGAAAGACTGCCAGAGGATGAGAAAATAAAGACAGAGACAAAGCTGGAGTCAGATGGAGCCCTTATCCTCCTGATGGGAGGAAAGGAACTGCTCAACCAATGCTGCGGGTTTATTTATATACAGGGAAGGATGCCGACAATTTCAGCCCCTCTGCCCAGCAACCCAGGCCTGGATTGTTTAGGAGCCTCCTGTTTTGCTGGGCTGTGGGAGCGTTTTTCACGTGGTTGACCCAGGTGCTCTTTGTTACTTTGGTAAGTTCACGTGCGGGTCATCACGTGCAGGTCATTTTCCAGCTTCAAGGGCTCCCAACACACTAGCCTAGGATGGGCGGCCTGCATACAATATAAGGAACTGAAAGGGTCTTGTCTCCCTTTCCTTGTTGCTTTTGCTCTCTTCTGCGGCCATTAATTGTTGCCACTCTGCCATGTGCCACCTTACCTTGGAGCCAGTTGATTGTGGACTGAAATCTTTACAAACTGTGAGCTAAGTAATCCTTTTCCCTTTTAACTTTGGGTGTTGGGTATTTTGTCTCAGGAATGAAAAAAGTAACTAAGACAAACAGTGAATAGAAACTAGGCATGTTGGTACAAACCTGTAATCCCAGCACTCGGAGGTGAAGGCAGTGGGACTGCAAGTCAAGTCCAGCTTGAGTACCTTAGTGACTTAGTAAGACCTTAAATTAAAGCTTTAAAGAAACAGAAACAAAAGCAAAGGGCTAGAGATATCCCTCTGTATGAAGGCCCTGGTTCATTGTCCCATAGTTGAAACAAACAAAAAAAGTGTATAGAAAACAAGGAATTTTCAGTGGTGAGCATATACAGCTTGATCAAAATGTTGTTTCTCTGGAGCTAAGAATCCAAATCCAGATTCTAAGTGAGCCCTTTCTACGAAGTTAGGATCACACTGATAGTCTTGGGGGTCTCTTACTGCCTTATGAGAAGACATTTTCTTTTCTTCATCCAGTTATCCCTTTATCAAAAACTTCCTTGGTCATAAACTTTTAGTCTTGCCCTTTTTCAACCCTCTTCCTTAGAATATTCCCTGGATGATGCCAATCCTGGGAAACCATTTTTGGTGGTTTTCTCTGTGCAGGTCACTGGAATAAACATCAGGGACAAGGGGAAAGATTCATTCTCACTGCACAAAGGCTCCCTCTGCAGGCTGATGCTCACCATCTGTCTGTCTTTCATTCTAGGTGCATTCTAGTTGGGCTGCAGCCATGGAGAAAGACCATGGGTCTGTATCTGCCCACCCGGACATCCTCTCCTTGGAGAACCGGTGCCTGGCCATGCTTCCTGACTTGCAACCCATAGAGAAGCCTCATGGATATATGTTTGCTCAGTCAGACATCCTCTCCTTGAAGAATCAGTGTCTGGCAAGGATTTCGGACCTGAAGACCATGGAAAAACCACATGGGCATGAGGCTGCCTGCCCAGATATCCTCTCCTTGGAGAACCGGTGCCTGGCTATGCTTCCTAACTTGCAACCCATAGAGAAGCCTCATGGGTATATGTCTGCTCATCCAGACCTCCTCTCCTTAAAGAACCAGTGCTTGGCCAGAATTTCTGACCTGAAGTCCACAGAAAAACTACATGGGCATGTAGCCGCTCACCCAGACATCCTGTCCTTGGAGAACCAGTGCCTGAGTACCTTCCGCAGTGGAAAAAGCAGCATGTATGCCAGCCCCTTGATCCAATGTCTCCAGCTATCTCACACGATGCATGTGAATTTGTCCAGCCTGCACACCAGCAGGGGCCTGCTCTCTGAGGCTCCAAGCAGCAGGAGGACTCAGTGTCTGTCTGTTCCAGAGACAGATCAGGTAGTACCTTTGGTAGTAGCCCCAGACACTCATCTTGGTTCCAGACATATCTGTTGTATGTTGTTGTCAGTAGTACTCATTGCCTCAGTTTCCTTCTGTGCTGCTTTGTGTCTGCATAGCCTCTCTCCTCAGTGCCTCTTTACCCTACAGCCATCTTCTTCAACAACATTACTCTTCCTCTAGTTCAGAGATTCTGGACAACAGATGGAAAGGAGCCCTCGGTCATAGAAAGCCTCTGTTCAGGGAAGAACTATGTGATATTGCTACAGCAGGGTCAAACCAGTGCAACTGAGATCAGGGAGGAGGTGCATCTGCTATCGAGCTTCCTTCCATCTATATCCCTGTGTAAACACACATGCATCGGACACTGCGCACATAGGTCAGAATTGGTAGATGAACACGCATTACCACTGTGTAGACTGGAAATTGGGATGAGGGACAGTTAACCTGAGCCCCATACTGTGTGCTAATTACAAAGTATGTGACCTGGGGCAGTACTCAGAACCCTTTGGGGCCTCAATTTCCTCACCTTTAAAAAGGATTCTCTGAAAATACCCTTCACAGAGTTGTCAGACTTACAACTCCTGCCCTCTTACAGTGATTTAGGGCTGTGCAATTTGTAGAGTCACGTGAGTCTGTTATTCCGTTTCATTTTCCAACAGCTCTAACAGGTAAATGGTGGTGAATGAGGAAGCTGAACTTCAGATCGGTTAAGTAGTTTAAAGTTGCCGAGGCTTCATGTGGGAGTGGCTTTTTTCCTTCTGGTTCTAAAAATATCTTAATAGTATCCTTGGAGGTGTGTGAGGGGCCGCAGCCTCCCAGGCTGTGACATTAGTAAGCGTGTGAACCCAGAGAGGGAGATCTGGAAGCCTCAGGGCAAAGGCTGAGAGTCAAGCAGGGAAAGGGGGTGTGAGTGAGCGAGCACTAAGTGGAGACAGGACAGGTCAGTGCTGGTGTACGCTGGGGTGAGGAGAGAGGAGTTTATAGATGTCAGATGGAGATGTGAACCCTCCCTGTCTCAGAGCTGCCTTCAGATCTGTGTGAGGGGCCATGGGTTCATGCTGTGACTCCTATCTGTCTCTATCCCCAGGGTCGTCTGTGCTGTTCAAAAGAAGAGAAAAAGTCAGAAGCGAAGGAAGGGGAAGGAACCCAGATGCCTTTTTATAGTCTAAGCTTGGGAGAAGAGGAGCAGTTGGAGGAACTGGCCTCGCAGCTTACCTCTGAGGAGCTGGAATCTCATCCTGAGCCCACAGACCAGTACCTTCAGGAAAACAAGGTGAAACTTCCAGAGGAAGTTGGGAGGGGCAGAGGTTGATGGCGGTGGTGGTGGTTGGAGGGGAGGATGGGATTGCCAGATCTCTTTTCCATATGGAAGGGGAAGGAACAGACATGATGCAGCATTTATTTCTCACTCTCAAATATTTTTCCTTTTTTTTTTTTTTTTTTTTGGTTCTTTGGTTTTTTGAGACAGGATTTCCCTATGTAGTTGTGGCTGGTCTTGAATTCATTATGTAGCCCAGGCTGACCTCGATCTCATGGTTATCCTCCTACCTCAGCTCCTGAGTGCTGTGATTATAGTCAGGTACCATGCCTGGCTTGTAATCCCCATTTTCTTACCTCTTATTTTGACAGATATCTTTCTGAGTCTGGGTTTTTGTCCTGCGTTTTTAAGTTGCTGTGCATAGATGTTCAAGTTGATCTGTTACATGACTCTTCCTTTCCTCCTTCTCCCACTTCCTAGATGCTTCTGATGAGCTTACTGTGCTCTGCTGTGGTCTCAAATGTTTCCCATGATGGTTCCATTCTTTGTATCTGTAAGAAACTTGCCCCCTTGGAGCCTGAGTTCATCCTCAAGGTATTGTGGGTGAAGGAGGGGTTGGGGTGGGTAGCTGGTAGACGGGAATGTGCTTATAGTGTGTAAGAGGGTGCTAATGCTAGGGTTTGGTTGCAGGTACAAGGAAAGTCACTTGGGAGGGGACAGGGTTTCTGGTTGAGTGTGAGTTTTCATCCCTGGGGTTCTGTGAAGAGTGGAAAAAGATGAGATTAGGAAAGTATACTAGGCTTGGTTTGCTTTATAACCCAGGCTATATACGCTAACAGTCATACTATCAGATGAACTGACTCTTAGGGAGCTTGCAGGGTTGTAAGGAAGGCAAATCACTTTCCAGAATATCATGTAAAAGCAGCTGGATGTGATAGTGTTGGAAAAGCAGAGAAATGAGAAGGTGTTTTCTGGGAGGGTTTGGAAGATGGCAGGTTTAGTCAGTGATCAACACCCTTGATTAGTTTGATAGACATTGGTAGGAGCAGCATTCAGAGTGGAGAAACGACATGGTTGACTTCGAGGGCAGTCAGTAGAGTCAGAAGAAAAGCTACAGAGGTGGATAAAGGCCAGGTAAGTGATGGCGAACCTATGGCATGCATGCCGCAGAGGGCTGTATGTCTCACAGACAGCTCTGAAAGGTTCACCTTCACTGTGCTAAATTATGGAGGACATAGAATAGCAGGCAAAGAGAAGTGGACATTAAATTTTGCAATACAGAGGGCTAGAGAAAGGTTTTATGCTGGCAGCCTCAAAAGGTGAGTTAGTTTAGAGCTGGGAGCTTCATCAGAGATGGCTGAGATGCCCACCCTGTGTCCTAGGCATCTTTGTACACCAGGCATCGGCTGAACCTCCGGGACTTGGCCAACAAGGTCTTGGCTGTTGCTGCCTTCTTGCCTGCCTGCCGCCCCCACCTGCGACGCTATTTCTGTGCCATCGTCCACTTGCCTTCTGACTGGATCCAGGTTGCTGAGTTCTACCAGGTGTGGCAGAATCCCGAGCGTGGTCCTCCCTGGCTTGCCTTCTCTGCTGCTTGAATCTCTGGGGCAAACTCACAGCCAAGTCCACCTCCCCTCAGCTTTCCCAGCCTGGTGCCCACAGGGGACAGCTTCTCCCGCTACCAGGCTGGGCTGTCTAAGAGGTAGTAGGACAGGACCACAACTTGAGAAACAATTGATGTTAACTCTGGACCTCATGTTTACAATAAAAAAAGTGAAAATCAGAGAAGATTGCTAACCTGCCAAGTACCATGGTTATTTGTTTTTCTCCTCTCCTGTCCTATCTTCTCCTCTCTTTTCCCCTCTCCTCTCTTCTCCACTCTCCTCATCACTTCTTTTGTGTTCTCCTTTCTGTGCTTATGTGTGAGTATGCGTGTGTATTTTTGTGTGTTACTTGGGATTGAACCCAAGACCTTTTTTTTTTTTAATGGCCTGGTGTTTAGGGTGTTGGATGGGAAATGTCGCTGTGGGGCAAACCCTTCTACCACCACTAGGGAATATTCCTTCTAATCTTCCTGGGATGCTTTTTGGAGATTTCCTCCTTTGTCTTGGCACTGCCCTTGCTAGAAGCTTCTCCCTCATGCCCACTGGTGACTGACTTCTCCTTGGAAAAAAATGTTCTCTTTTTCCTGGGGACACACTGCTGGCTGCCTCTTGCAGATCACTAGCTGTCTCCTCCTCGTGAATCCAAGGCCTTTGTACTGAGCTACATCCCTAGCACCTTTCAATTTTTATTTTAAGACATGGTCTCTCAAAGTTGTTTAGTTACCCAGTCTGATTTTGAACTTGTGATCCTTCTGCCTAGCCTCCTTGAGTGCTGGAATTGCAGGTGTGTGCCCGCATGCCTGGATTATTCCTAGCTCTCTTTAATTTTTAATTTAATTTTGTGACAAGGTCTTGCAAAGTTGTCCAAGGTGGGCTCAATCTTATGATCCTCCTGCTTCAGCCTCCCAAAGTGCTGAGATTATAGTGTGCTACCAGACCTGGCCAGAAATTGTGATTCTGGAGCTGGAGAGAGGAATTTGCTCCCATTCCGTAGTTTCACATAACATCATGGTCTTGTTTTGTTTTGGAGAATTTCATTGGGTCTCACTTCTGATTCTCTCTCTCTCTCTCCCTTTCTCACAGGAATTGGCTAAAGAAGAGGACAATAAGCTGGTGCCACTGCCTGCCTGCCTCCGGGCTGCTATGACTGACAAATTTGCTCAGTTTGATGAGTACCAACTGGCTAAGTACAATTTGCGGAAGCACCGTGCCAAGACTCGTCCCCACCAGCCACTGCACCCTCCAGTCAGTCCCTGCCTCATGCCTGCTCACTCATGGCTCAGGCCCCCTCCTCTGGGAAGGGAGCGACATAGGAGCATGGTGGTTCCGGGGGTTCTACACCAAGTATTTGATGTGCTCCTCTGCCAGGAGCCAATGGAGAGGTCCAAGAAGGCTGGGAAGAGTGCGGGGCCAAGGGAGCAGCACAGGCCTTTTTGCTGGCTGGCTTCTTTCCTGTCAGAGATGGGCCTTCAGGGATATTCCAAGGGTTTCCCCACAGGGACAGACTCCATTTCCCTGTGTGAAAACTGCTTCTCCTCTTCCCACAGGAGCGTGTGTTTTCCGAGAGAATACATTTACCAAGGTACCTGTGGCCTATTAGAAAAGTACAGGATAAGGTGAGTTCCTTGTCCTGGGGCTGCATATGTACAGGTACAGTTTTTTCTGTATTTTACTGACCAGTGACGTGTTTCGTAGGATAAATGAGTTACAGGCAGTATAAAATATCTATCTTCCTTAGGAAATTTTAAAAACAGCAAAATATTTTATACTATTAAGACAAATAAGGCTTTTCCTAGTAGTTAACAGCATAGACTCTGGTTTCATGTAACCTGGGTTTGAATCTCACCTCCACGGCTGGTATTGAGCCCTTGGTCAAATGATTAAACATCTATCTCTTGCCTCAGTTTCCTCATATGTAAAATAGTAGAATCTACATTATTAGGTTGTAAAGATAAGCTCAAGTAAATAAGGTTTTATTTTTTTATTTAAGAGAAAAAAGAAAAGAAAAACAGAAGGTAAAAGAAACAAACAACAACAGTAACAAACTCTAAACAATAACAATATAGGCTTTCAAAACAACGTGTTAGGAATTTAACAATGGTTGTTGTATTGTATAATGTTATCTTCAAAAGGGTTGCTTAGATTACCAGATATAGACATGCAAAATTGAACTAATCATATGAGTATTAACTATTCTTTTCCAAGAACTAATAGAATTAGTAGTAAAGTCATCTTAGCTATCATGTGTGTATGTGTGTGTGTGTGTGTGTATATATATATATATATATATATATATATATATATATATATATATTTCTGTCTTCTTTCTTTTCCTTTCCTTCTTTCCTCCTTTCCTCTATCCCAGTTACTTTTCCCCTTTGAGCAATTTCTTACTCTTACACAATATTTATTGTAGATCTTTATCTTATTTGCTCTTTCAGTTTCTTATACTAGGGAGACAATATGGTATTTACACATGAGTTTGATTTATTTCACTTACGAGTATGGTCTCAAGTTGCTTCCATTTACCTATAAAAGCCTCAATGCAATCTTTCTTACTGAGTAGTACTCCATTGTATAAAAATACCACATCTGTTTTTATCCATTCCTCATTGGAAGGGCATTTGAGTTGTTTCCAAGATTTGGCTATTACAAATTGTGCTGCTGTAAATATGGGTGCACAAATATCACTGTGGTCTGATGTTTTCAGTTCTTCTGGGAAAGTACCTAGAAGTGGGGTAGCTGGGTCAAATGGGATCTCCAATCCTAGCTTCTTGAGGAATCTCCACACTGATTTCCACAGTGGGTGCACCAGTCCACACTCCCACCAGCAGTGGAGAAGAGTTCCTTTTTCCCCACAGCCCCTCCAGCATTTGTTGTTGGTTGACTTCTTGATCTTGGCCATTTTTTCTGGAGTGAGATGGAATCTCAGTGTTGTTTTAATTTGTATTTTTCTGATGACCAATGATGCTGAACATTTTTTCATGTATTTATTTGCCATTTGTATTTCTTCCTCTGAGAAGTGTGTATTCATCTCAGATGCCTATTTTTGGACTGGGTCTTTGAATTATAGGGGCCTGATTTTTTAAAATTCTTTTTATGTTCTAGATAGAAGTCCTTTGTCTGAGGGACAGTTGGCCAAGATATTTTCCCAATTTGTGGGTTTTCTTTTCACTGCATTGGAGACTTCTTTTGACATGCAAAAACTTTTTAATAACATGAGATCCCAGTTGTTGATTCTGGGAAGTATTTCTCGTGCAGTTTGATTTTTGTTCATGAACTCTCTGCCTACCCATATGTCTTTAAGATTTCTACCTATTTTGTCTTCCAGCAGATTTAGTATTTCTGTTTCAATATTTAGATCTTTGATTCATTTTTATTTTAGTTTAGTGCATTGTGATAGACATGGGTCTAGTTTTAGTTTTTGGCATATAGAAAGCCAGTTTTTTTAGTGCTACTTATTAAACAGGCTATCTTTCTTCCAGTGAACATGTTTGGCCCCTTTGTCAAAGATAAGGTGGCTGAGTGTGTTTGTAGTTGTGGTTGTATCTTCTAATCTATTCCATTTATCTTCAGGTCTGTTTTATTTTGCCTGTGCCATGCTGATTTTATCACAGTAGCTTTGTAGTATGATTTCAAGTCAGGGATTGTGATGCCTCCCGCCTTGCCTTTGTTGCCCAAAATTGCCTTTGCTATTCTAGGTCTCTTCCAGATGAATTTTAGGAACAATTTTTCTAGATCTGTGAGGTATACTGATGGTATTTTGATTGGAATTGCATTAAATCTGTGTAACAATTTTAGGAGAATGGCCATTTTCACAATGTTTGTTCTACTGATCCATGAACAAGGAATGTCTTTCCATTTTCTGAAATCTTCTTTGATTTCTTTTTTCAGAGTAATGTAATTTTCAATGTATAGCTCTTTTACTTCTTTTTTTTTAGATTGATTCCTAAGTATTTCATTTTTTTTTGGATGCTGTTGTGAAGAATGTAATTTCCGTTATTTCTCTGTCAGTGAGTTTGTTGTTGTGTACAGGAATGCTATTGATTTTTGACTGTTGATTTTGTATCCAGCTATGCTGCTGAATTTGCTTATTAACTCTAGTAGTCTTTTGGTGGAGTTTTTGGGGTCTTCTATGTAGAGTATCATGTTATCTGCAAATAATGATAGTGTAACTTATTCCTTTCCTATCCTTATTCCTTTTTTTCTCTCTCTCGTCTAATTGCTCTGGCTAATGTTTCTAGAACTATATTGAGTAAGAGTGGTGATAATGGACATCCCTGTCTTGTTCTGTTTTTAGGTTGAAAGTTTTCAGCTTTTGTCCATTTAGTAAGATGTTGGCTGTTGGTTTATCATATATGGCTGTTATCAGATTGAGGTAAAGACCATCTATTCCGATTTTCCAGTGTTGTTTTTTTTTTTTAAATCATGAATGAGTGTTGGATTTTGTCAGAAGCTTTTTCTGCTTCTATTGAGATGATCATGTGATTCTTGTCCTTGGCTCTGTTGATATGGTGTATTACATCTATTGATTTGTGTATGTTGAACCATCTTTGCATTCCTAGGATGAATCCCACTTGATCATGGTGTATAATCTTGATGATTTGCTATATTCTGTTTGCCAGTATTTTACTGAGAATTTTTGAATCTGTGTTCATTAGGGAGATTGGCCTGTAATTTTCTTTTTTGGCTGGGTCTTTCTCTGGTTTTGGTATTAGGGTAATACTTGCTTCTAGGAATGAGTTAGGAAGACTTGCTTCTCTTTTAGTTTCACTGAAGAGTGTGAGGAGTGTTGGCATTAAGTATTCCTTGAATTTCTTGTAGAATTCAGCAGTGAATCCATCAGGACCTAGGCTTTTCTTTGTTGGTAAGGTTCTAATTACATTTTCAATTTCCTTAACTGAAATTGGGTTATTCAGCAGTTTCACATCTTTTTGATCCAGCCTTGGTAATTCATATGTTTCTAGGAATCTCTGTATTTCTTCTGTGTTATCAAACCTATGAGAGTAAAGGTTTCGAAGCAGGTGTTGATGATCTTCTGTATTTCCACAGGGTCTGTAGTGATTTCACCCTTTTCATTTCTTATTGCATGGATTTGAGTTTTTCCTTCCTCTCTTTTTGATAAGATTGGATAGGGGCTTATCAATTTTATTTACTCTTTCAAAGGACCAACTCTTTGATTCATTAATTCTTTGTATTGTTTTCTTAGTTTCAATTGCATTAATTTCTGCTCTGATCTTTATAGTTTCTTCCCTTCTTTGGGCTTTGGACTTACTCTTCTTTTTCAAGAAGTTTGAGGTACAGCATTTGTTTATTTGTGTTTGTTCTGTTTTTCCTGATGTGGTAATTCACTGCAATAAATTTCCCTCTGAGGACTGCTTTCATTGTGTCCCACAGGTTCTGGTAAGTTGTATTTGCATTTTGGTTCGATTGTAAATATTGTTTAATTTCTTCTTTAATTTCTTTTGTCACCCATTGGTTGTTTAGGAGAGTGTTATTTAATTTCCATGTGTTTATGGGCTTGTTGTGGGGTTTTTTTGTCATTATTTTCCAATTTTATATCACTATGGTCAGATGATATTCATGGAATTATTTCAATTCCTTTGCATTTACTTAATCATGTTCTGTGGGCTAGAATATGATCTATTTTAGAGAATGACCTATGTGCAGCTGAGAAGAATGTATATTCTAATGTTGGGTAGAACACTGTACACATCTACTAGGTTCATTTGTTCAAAAGTTTGATTCAATTCTGTTCTTTCTTTGCTGATTTTCTGTTTGGTTTTTGTGACAGTGGAGTGTTAAGTTCCCCCATTATAACTGTATTATTGCTTGTTTGATTTTTCATGTCTATTAAGATTTGTCTTACATAATTGGGTACTCCCATATTTGGTGCATATATATTTATGATTGTAATCTCTTCCTCTTGAAGTTTTCTCTAACAAGTATGTAGTGACCTTCTTTATCTCTTTTGATCATTCTTGGTTTGAAGTTCACATTGTCTACAAACAGAATAACTACCCCCGCTTTTTTCTGGGTTCCTGTCGCATGGAGTATTGTTTTCCATCCTTTGATTTTTAGTCTATGAACTTCCTTTTGAGTGAAATGTGTTTCTTGTACAAAGCATATTGTTGGATTTTGTTTCTTACTTTACTGTACCAGTCTGTTTTTTTTAATTGGTGAGTTGAGGTCATTTACAGTGATTGATATAACTGATATATACTGACTTATCTTTGTTATGTTATCTTTCTGTTGTTGGTTCTCTGCTTTTTCTCTAGGTTTAATTGTTTGCCCTACTTAGTGGTTTCCTTCTGCTGTTGTTCTTGGAATTGTGGTCATCTTTGTCTCTTTCTAGAGTATCTTTCAGTATTCTTTGTAGTGTTGGTTCAGTGGTTTGAATTTCCTCAGTTGTTCTTTGTCATGGAAGTATTTTATTTCTTCATCAATTTTCAAAGATAGTTTTTCAGGGTACAGCAATCTGAGTTGGAAGTTGTTTTCTTTCCAGACTTGAAATACTTCATTCCAAGCTCTTCTTCACTTGAAGGTTTGTGTTGAAAAGTCTGCCATGATTCTGATAGGTTTTCCTTCACAGGTGATCTGTTTTTTTTCTCTGACAGCTTTAAGTATTCTGTTCTTGTGCTGAATTTCTGGGATCCTCATTAATATATTTCTGGGTGAAGATTTATTTTGGTTTTGGCTAATTGGGGTTCCATATGCGTCACTTATCTGTAGATCAGATTCTTTTCCTATGCTTAGAAACTTTTCTGCTATTATTTCTGTAAATAGTCTTTTTATGTCATTTGTGTTGACCCCTGTTTTTTCCTTGACATCTCTCAGATTTATATCATTTCTTTTTGCATCACCTTGCAGCTGTTGAATTGTTGTTTCCTGGTTCCTTGTTATTGTTAAGAGATCTTTTCTTTCATGATCATGAACTTCCATCCTGTCTTCGAGGTCTGAGAGTCTATCTTCAGCGTCATGCAAGTGGTTTTGCCAACTTTTAGTGGAATTTTTGATTTCCTGAATATCGCTTTGTATCTGTTTCATGAATTCTAATTCTGTCTTATATTATTCATTCAACATTTCCATTATTTTCTTATGTTCCTTTATTTTTCTTATCTAGATCTTCTTTAGGTACCCCCAACATTTCTTTCATAATGTTTATGATTCCTTTTTTTACCTGGGAAATTATTTCTGATCTGATTTCCTCTGTAACTTCATGGAGTTGTTTCTTTACTTTGGTTGCTATTGTTTCAGAAAGTTCAGTTGTGTGATTTCCAATGTCTTTGATTTTGGTGTCTCCTAGTTTTGTTCTTGGTGGGCTGGGGGACTGAGACTACATCTTGCTGTTTCTTTGTTTTTTTTTTTTTTTTTGCGGCACCGGGGATTGAACTCACAACCTCTCGCCTGCCAGGGCAGGCGGTTAAGGCACTGAGCCAAACTCCCGGCCCTGGTTTTTTGAGGCAGGGTCGCACTATGTAGCTCAGGCCGGCCTTGCGCTCGCCTTGTAGCCCAAGCCAGCCTCGAACCCACAACACTCCGCCTACCTCAGCCTCCTGAGTGCTGGGATTAAAGGCGTGTGCCACCACGCCCGGCTTACATCTTGCTGTTTCATTTTGACATTTTCCTTTGGGACCTGTGCAGCTGGCCAGGCACCTTCCTGATGGATTGCACTGGGGTAGTGGGCTGGGCTTCGATTCGATCCTCCTATACCCATGTGGCTGTCCAGGGTGCACCCCCAAAGTATGGTGCTGGAGTCTTGCACCATAATGGGCAGAGCGTGAAGTCTTCAGGACCTGTTGACTAGGTTGGTCACTCCCTGATGGACATTTCTGGGGATCTGGCTACCTCTGTGACCCGTGCGGCTAGCCAGGAATTCCCCTAGTGGATTGCACTGGGATGCTGGGCTGGGCAGAGCTCAAATCATCCATACAGTTAAAGGGATGCACCCCCAGAGTATAACGCCAGGGCCTTGCACCTGACTGGGTAGAGATTAGATAATTAAGGTATTTCTATTAATATTTGGCATTAGAAAGTGTAAGCTATTATCAATATTAAAACACATTTGTGGAAAATGTAGATTAGTATTACAGGAAAGAAAACACATTTTCAATTGGTCAGCTGGTCTTTTCCCCTCATCCTATTAAGATAGCCTAAACTGGGCTCTCCTGTCATAGAACATTCTCTCAGCCTTTTATCCTTCACAGCCTGCATTGTGCTCCTGCTTCCATTTATCTGACCAGGGGCTCAGTGATTTAAATAAGAGGTGCTCTTCCCTTTATGCATGCGAGGCAAGTCCTTTACTGCTACGCTGTCCCCCTAGGCTTCCCAGTAGTTTTTTTCTTTTGAGGCAGGGTCTTACCATCTGCCCAGGTTGGCCTCCAACTCTCGGGGTCAAGCAGTGCTCTTGCTTCAGCCTCCTGAGTAACAAAGATGCAGCTGTGCCACTGCCTCCGCCTGTGAGCTGATCTTACTCGGCAGGGGGGCTCTTGTTGCTAGAGATATTTACCCTCTCTTGCAGTCTAATTTGGGGAAGGAGATGACCTAATAGGTATAGGGTGGTCTTGGGCTCTGCTTTCTGCAGAAGGTCCATGGTGGTGGTTGAAGTGACCCTTGGGACTTGGGATACTTCCACAGTTTGAGGCGGAGAAAAAGAATCCGTCGCGGTTCACCCTGAAGAAGTTGGTACAGCGGCTGCACATCCACGAGCCTGCGCAGCACGTCCAAGCCCTGCTGGGCTGCAGGTGAGCAGGGCCGCTGTGAGCCCGCACACCCCTGAGGTGAGGCCATCGCAGCTCATCATCCGTGGCCCCTCTTCTGGTCATGCTCAACCAGGAGTCTGGGTAGACGGGGCTGTAAACGTGACTGACAGACAGCTTTGAGCAGTTCACCCTTCATTTTTTGTTTTCTGCTTTGAAATGATGGGCTGTCTCTCCTCTGCCCCAGGTACCCCTCCAGCCTCCAGCTCTTTTCTCGGAGTCGCCTCCCTGGGCCCTGGGACTCGAGCAGAGCCGGGAAACGCATGAAGCTGCCGAGACCAGAGACCTGGGACCGGGCGCTGAGCCTTCGGGGGAACAAAGCTTCCGTCTGGGAGGAGCTCATCGGTGGGGTGACCTTAACTGTCACAGTCCTTTCCTCTCTGCTCCATTCTTGCCTCTGCATTGTAGACCCCAGTGTCTCTGTGGCATGGTGCAATTGCTCTCTTGGTTGGTAGCTCCATCACTCAAGGTGATTGGGTTTATAGTGTCTGTGGATGACCATACAGAGAGCAGTGGTGCCTGCTTTGAGTAGTGTTGGCATCGTAGATAGACCATTATTCCAGGTGAGGAGGATGATACACTAGACTGTATCTACATATGACAAAGTGGTAGCTCTGTGCTTTTTCATATATCAATATCTACCTTCCAAACAAGGTAGGTCTGGCTCTTGGTAGATTAGAATCTCTTCAGAATCTTGCATTAAGGACATAGAAATTTTTGGTAAATAAATGTATTATGTACAGGTAACAATTTCCCACATGAAATGTAAACATTCTGAACTACCAACAGGTACTAATGACAAAAATTTTGTTAACGAAAAAATTTGATAAAAAAAAATTCAATTCAGAAGGATCAAGTTACTTTTATTGTTATCTCTTTTTTAATTCTCATTTTTATTTTATTTCTCTCTGTGTTACTAGGAAGTGCTCTAACACTAAGCTATATTCCCAGCTCTTTGTATTTTATTTTGAGACAGAGACTTGCTAAGCTGTCCAGGTTGGTCTCAGCCTCCTTAATAGTTTGGATGATAAGCATGTGCTTTCCACTCAGCTGTTTGTTTATTTTTGGTGTTTTTGAGACAGGGTCTTGCTATATCACCCAGGCTAACCTTGAACGCAGCCTCCCAATAGGTTATTCATGGTTGACTATAGAACATTCTTTCTGTTTTCTCATTTATATGCCCTGCCTCCATTTTGTTTCCCTTTGCTGCCCCCTTCACTTTTACAAATTTAAAGTCAGTTGCTCTTTGTTGTAAAATATGTACTTTCAACCCTCCTGAGTGAGTTCTGTAGGCTTCCCGTTTTGGAATGTGGGAAGCCCAGAGGTCTTCTGCCTTTTTCCTCTGGGCACTGCACACTGCTCATTGTACTCAGGACAGCCCGAACTGTGCCACTGTGTCACTCTGTCTCACTCCCTGGATCTCACTCCGTGGTAGTGTGTGTGTCAGAACACTGTTAGCTACAGAGCACACACACACACATGCACACACGCACATACCCACATACCTGGCAGCCTCTGTATGCAGTAGGAGCAGGTTAGATGGGCAGCATAAAGGGGCCTGGGTGGTGTCGCTGGATGCTTCTGTGTGCACCGTCTTCACTTCCCACTCTGGCAGAGAAACTACTGACCCTGCAAATGAAAACCGTCATTATCTTGGCTGAGGCAAATGCCCTCAGTGTAACCCTATGGTTTTCAGAGGTTCTTTTTTGTTTTGTTTTGTTTTGTTTACTTTTTTTCTTTTCATGGTCCTGAGGTTTGAACCCAGGACTTTTGTACCAAGATGTATCTCCATCCCTTTTTATTTTTTATTTTGTGACAGAGTTTTACCAAGTTGCCAGGTTGCCCAGGCTGGGCTCAAACTTTTGATCTTCCTGCCTCAGCCTTCCAGAATGCTGGGATTAGAGGCATGTGCTACCATGCCCAGTTCATAGTTTTGTGATTTTACATGGCAAAATGATTTTTGGAATACTTGAGAATATATATGTATGCATCTTTAAAAGTTATATGCTTGTACTAATAATTACATACTTTAGAAACTGCATAAAATGTAAGTATAGAAATATGTAAATCTAGCTATAAAGATAAAAATAAATGGGGGCCAAGTTTGATGACACATGCCTGTAAACCCAACAGTCAGGAGGCTGAGGCAGGAGGATTGCTGCAAGTTCAAGGCCGGCTTGGGCTACACAGTGAGTTCAAGACCAGCTTGAACTATATATGAAAACCCTGTCTCAATCAATCAATCAACCTGTAAATATATAAGAATGGAAGGAACTATAAAAATTCTTGAGAAAAAATATAAAAATTCATATATGTAAGTATAAAATGTAAGTATAAAATATAAGACAGAGTTAAATACATGGAAACCTTTTTGAAGACCTTAGGTCTTATTAATAGTAAATACTTACAAAAAATGAATGTTTCTGGGGCAATGGAATCAGTGACTTTCTCAATCTGAATGACAAACATCTAATTTCTAGCATCAGAAATATATTTGCTGGGAAAAGTGGAGCATTCCTATGATCCCAGCACTTGGGTTACTAGGAAGGAGGATTGCTGCAAGTTCAAGGCCAGCCTGGGCTACATAGTGAGTTTGAGACCAACCTGAACTATATAGCAAGATTCTGTCTCAAAATAACAAAACAAATAATAATAAAAAATCCCCAAATGTGATACTAGCTATGTGTCGAAGCACATACCTATAATCCTAGCACCCAGAAGGTTGAGGCAGGAGGATCAGGATCACCAGTTTATGGCCAACCTGGGCTACATAGCAAGATCCTATCTCAAAAACAAAGTCTCAGTTTAGAAAAACATGAGTTGATAAGGTATGTAGTCATTCTTTAGTTACCAAACATCATTTGCA